>JAOXYD010048498.1:0-13425 GCA_028565735.1 Pinacopodium congolense | reverse complement strand
TTATAAATTAAAGGTTTAAATACATATAGATTACATTTATTTTGGTAAACTATCAATTAGGTTATTATAATTTCAAAATTATCAAATAGATCCCTAAAATTTTTAAATTATTTTCACCGTTAGCTTCTATGTTATTTCTGTCCTATATGAACTAACGATAGTGTCACGTGGCACTGGACTAATAGTGAAAGTAATTTAAAATTTTATGGATGTATTTTACGTAAACATGCCACATAACACTAGATTAATATTGAAAGTAATTTGAAACTTTATAGACCTATTTGATAGTTTATCAAACTATAAGGACCTAATTAATAGTTTACCAAACTATAAGGACCTAAATGATATTAAACCTAATTAATGAATTATTTTAATAATTAAAATAAAAATATTAATAATTAAAGAAATATATGCTATAAATATTGTATTCTTTTAATAAAGTATTATACTAAAATTTTTTAAAAATCATACGAATATTTTATTTTATAAGTTTAATATTTATAATAATAGATATATGTGAGAGTAAGACAAATAATATTTAATAATTACTTTAAATTGATAAATTTTTATGATGAAAATAGTTTGATTTAAGTATAATTTTATATAACCTAAACAATCTTTTTATACTCAATTTTGATTGAATCTAAATAAAATCATTTTAAGCTTATTAAAATTTAATTAATTTGAATATTAAATTTAAATATATGTAAATCCAATTTAAGTATTAAAAATTATTTTTCTTATTTCGAAGATTAACAAGTATTAAAAATCTATTTTCTTGCATCAAATATTCAGAAGAAAAATAGAATAATACATAAATTAGGTTTAAATATATTTAAATTTAAGATTCAAATCATATTTACATTTTAGTAAGTTTTAGATTATTTTATTTAGATTCAATTAGAATTTAATATAAAAAAGTTTTTTAAGTTATATAAAATTATACTTAAATAAAATATTTTCATCTTAAAAATTTTATCAATTTAAAATAATAATTATTATATTATTTTCATGATAAATATATTTGTGTTACTCTCAAATATATACATTATTATAGGTGTTGAATTTAAAAAATAAAATATTTTGTGATTTATATAATTTTAAATTTTTTTAATTTATTACTTTATTAAAAGAATACAATATTTACAGCATGTGTTTCTTTAATTATTAAAATAATTCATTAATTAGATTTAATATCATTTAGGTTCTTATAATTTGGTAAATTATTAATTAGGTCCCTATAATTTAATAAACTATCAAATAGGTTCATAAAGTTTTAAATTATTTTTACTATTAATCCAATGTCACTGGTATATTCACGTGATGCCACGTGGCAATACCGTTAAATAGAAATAATTAACGGACTAACGATAAAAATAATTTGAAACTTTAGGGTCCTATTTAATAATTTTAAAACTATAACTATCTAATTGATAGTTTACTAAATTACAGGTGGTTTGGATGAATTTAACCCTTACTTTTACTATTAGTGCAGTGCCACGTATCATATCTACGTGCACATGGATTGATACATGACACTGCCGTTAGACAAAAATAATGGAGGGACTAATGATAAAAGTAATTTGAAGCTTTAGGGATCTATTTGATAGTTTTGAAATTATAATGATCTAATATACAATTTAACAAACCACAGGAAATCTGGATGAATTTAATCCTTTTTTTTTTAATTAAGGATTTGTTCCTATGAGGTCCAATCTGACTTGGCCCAATCTACTTCCAACCCTACATGTCCAAGAAAAGTTGAGAATGGATGAGTTAACCCTTAAGGTAACTTTGTTTTCATGGATACTTTAAGTAGTAAAATTAATTTAAGGAAGAATCTTCCTGTTTAATAGATTAAAGTTTAAAAAAAGGTTATATCATTAAAAAATAATCTTTCAATTCGAATCTGATTTTTATTTGTTTAAATTTGATTTTAATAATCCTAAATTGTTAAATTAAATTCCAATTAGGGGCATATATAAGTTTCTAATGTAGTATAAGTTTATTAAATTATTATATTAGTATCTGTAAATGCAATTTTGATAGAAAAATCATATTTTTATCAGTTTTAGATTATTTTAAATATTTTATAAATTAAAGTCTCATTTTAGAACATATTATAAATTTTATAATCTTTAAATGTTATCTAATATTATAAATTTTATTAAAAAATTTATATAATAATTAAGAATTAGAAACAATAATTTGAAAATGATATTCAATCGACTAGTTCAACTGGATTAATTGAAACTTGATTTATAAATTAATTTGGATATTAATGTAAATCAATTTATATTAAAATTGATCGTAATAGGTTGATTTAATAATAAAACTAATGTTTAATTATAAAATAACTTTAAATTAATAGCGAACCAATTAGTCTAATAGTAAAGTTTGACTAATTTTTTAAAAATTAAATTTAATTAAAATATTACTTTAATTCGGTAGTTGTTTTTATATTAATTCTAGAATAATTTTATAATAATTTAATATTTGTTAAATTTCTAAATTTATCTAACTTTTTCTATATAAATTACAAGTACAATATGATGCCTCATTTAGGGCTTAGTTGAAAGGTTTTAAATAAAGTATCAGTACCGAAACTGAATTTAATTCTATAACTTTTTAAAATTATAAATTAATTCTTGAATTTTATAAATTTTATAGAATAGTCCTTTTATATTGTACCACATATTTTAAACTTTACTCCGGCTTTTTCTCAAAAAATCAATAATAATATAAATTTGACATATTAATAACTATATCTTTATTTCTATTAATTATAAACATCAATCAATAAGAACATTAGACATTCACATATAAAATTCATTCAACTCAAATATAAACTTCAATTTATAAAATCAAAACATCAAATAATAACAACTCATAATCATAAGCATTATAAAATTATAATTATAAACATTCACGTACATTCATATAATTTTATTCAATTAAATGTATTTAAACACCATATAATAAGAATAAAATATATAATTAACGCATTGTATCCTTTCAAGGAATACAACAAAACAAAATTAAAATATAAAATAAAAATAGTTATAGTTATTTATAATTTATATGTAAAACTCAACATATATAATAATTACAAATAAAGCTAAAAAAAGAAAAATAATTGAAGAACTTGAAACTTTATTTAATAATATATCCACTCAAATCACACTGACATCAATTTTCATTTAATATAAAATCCTCACCATTATATTGAGTTTCATCATTACTATCATAATGACCATGATTCAAACTCAATACATCGAACGACATATCAATAATCTCTCAACCAAGGTTATCCTCTAAGTCAATTTCATTCAACAAACTTGACTTCTTAGAAATCCAATCCGCTAAGATATCAATATGATCAAAGTAAAAAAGATCAATATAACTACTTATTCTATTAAGAGTTATAATAAACAAATAAAATGAAATAATTAAGAAATGTTAAATATTATATCAAACATATTAATGACAAAACATACTTTTCTCTTAACTTCGAGTTGTAATGAATAAATACCAAATTATTCAATTTTTGGTATTCCAACCTGTTCCTTTTTTTGGAATGAATGAATTCAAATGTACTTCCATTTCTTTCATAACCAGTTACATTCACACATTGGTTAAGAATTTGAATTGCAAACTTTTGCAATAGCCCCACTAAGAAACGACAAAACAATAAAATTAAGTTTCTCTCTTTATCTTATTGCAATAGGCATCCCAAAATCACCACAATCATTTTTGTAAACCTTTATTTTGTGAGCTAAGAATATCCTGCATCGTCTTAACAATGGTAGTGATAGTTAATAACATACCCCAACAAACTTCAACCTTTTTTGAGAATTTTGGCCTAAAGTAGACTGTTGGATTTAGAAAAGCTTCAGCAGTAAACAACGGAGAGTAGAGTTGTGATTCTCTTCTCTTATTTATAATTGTAAGATAAAGATTGTATAAAGAAGGCTTATTCTTCAAATTAGTCTTAATTACCTATTTTGCCCTCTTCATAGCATCATAAAAATATCCCATTGTTGCCTTTTGATAGGGTTGAATTATCTTAAATTTTTATGTGCATTTCAATGTGAATTTTACCATATTTTGATGTTTAAACATTTGATTTGTGTTCCTTTTGAGTTTACTTACATATTTGATCTTAAGACACAAATATAAGTTGAAATAGCCAAGTTTATAATATAATTGGAGAACAATTGGAACTAGAAGAGTTGTGGAGCCAATTTGAGGATTCATAGCATCATGTTATGAAGTTTCACACTAAATTTGAAGGTAATATGACAAGCTATGAAGAGTACACAAAGAAAAGAACAAGACAAACTCAATTAAAGCACTAACTTTAGTACATGTGACTTTGAGGATGCATTAGTGCATTTTTGGAAATCAGATGATTCTAAAATTTTATGGAGTGTAGTAATATTATGTAAGGAGCGTACATACTAAATTTCATGGTAATTGGAAGTGTATAGAAGGATTTAGAGTAGAAAGGTGAAGGAGGCATAAGTTGTCAATAAGCAGCATTTACGGTGCTTTCCAGTGAGTAATACGGCGGGTGACTCTAGACCATCGTATTGTTCCATTTAAGGGGTCATATTGCTTTAAGAACTTTTTGTTTTGCTAAAACAAAGGGAAAACCTGCCCTTTCATTTCTAAACCTTCCCAATTCCTAAGAAGACACTATAAAAGGCTGGTTGGAGTTGAGGGACATCATCTTTTTAGCTCTTCATTTAGGATAGCCCATTTCTCTTGTATTTCCTTAAGTTTTAGGTTCATTTTGATTGTCTTTCCCTATACCTTTTCATCACTATTTGCAAGATGGAATACCATTACCAAAGGCTCACAAACTCGAATAATATAATGACATCAAAATTAAAATTCACGATCTTTAAGTGTAATTTTGGAAACCTCCATTCTAACTTTAGACCTAACATATTGTGATGCAACTCACTTATCACTTGTAAGCATTTACCTCAATTCATTATTCATTTTTAGAAAACACTGAAATGATAAGAAGTTAGTTGTAATTCTAGTGATAGCAGAATGACATAAATTCTTACTATTTATAAACTTCTTTCTCATCAAATTCAGAACCTAAGCACAATTTAAATGAACTTAGTCACTTTTTTTGCTTTCTGTACAATCTTATCAATAACAGGAAAGTATCTAGCATTTCTTATATCCTCCAACATCAAATCAATTTAATGTACAATACAAAGAATCCAATAAAAAGAATTATACTTGCTTAATCTCTTTCTAGCTGCTTTATGGTAATTATCATTATTCGTGATAAACTGTACAATATTCTCAAGCCTAACTTCATTCACAATCTAAAAAAAAAATCCCAAATTAGGTATCTATATCCTTTACAAGACTAGAAATATCACTTGATTTTAAGAACATTGTCCCTTTAGTAGAATGCACTAAGAAGTTTATAATAGGTTCATGTCTTGTATTTGTCCAACCATCTGTCACGATTAAACATCTATAAGTTTCCTAATGCACTATTCTTTCACTTAAATAACTTTTAATTTGAATAACTGTACAACTCAAAATATTATCTCTCAAGTTATTTATACTATAAACTTTATATCCTGCACCATAAGATATAATAACATTCACCATATGTTGAAAATAATAAGATTGTGCTGCACTAAATGATATGCCTGAATCATATAACCATCTCACAACTACCATATCCATATTATGAGTTGCTTCTTTAGATTATAGTACATTGCAAATTGAATGTTAGGCCTTATAAACTGTTATTGGAGTAAAAAATTAGACCCTTACCTCCTTTTCTTTCTCATGTTATATGAGCTTCCAATAATTCCTTCATATTGGGTAGGGATGTTAGCTTCAATATTGTCAATATCATCCTACCCACTACAAAAAGAACATCCACTTTAATCTTATAATTCAATAATTTCCTTTTGTTTCTTTCAGTGTCATCTATCATTTTTTATCATAACTAACTTTTTTACATGTTTTTACATAACCTTTAATTCTGGTTAATTTTCTTTTTAGCCCTGTGACTCCTCTATCTTTCAAATGTTTGTTATAAAACAAACATATAGTATGATTCTTTATACCAAAAACTAATCTTACATGAGCTCAGGTTGTATCATTAAATCGGCCCTGACAAATTAAATTATTAGGAATACTTGAACTTCCTTCTATTCACTTGTGAGAATAAATACAATAAATTAAACACAACAAATTCATCAACCATCTCAAATTCTCAATTGTTTATTAGATTATAGCTAATTTGGATGATGGTTAGCCCTTAATTCCATATGCATTAATTTTGCATAATTTAATAACCATTTATGTTGTAATTCCTTACAAGATATTACAGGTTCATGAAGCTTTGCTTAATGCCAAATACATATAACATTATCGATATTGCTATTTCCAAACCAAAACTATTGTTAAATACATCAAAGATCAAACCTTTGTACTTACATAAAATAAGTTCAGGAAATTTTGATTAGAATCTGCCTAATGGATTAGACACAAAAATGTAGTTCCAAATTCCAATTTGTATGGCCTTGTATACATTTTGGCTTCAAATTCATGGTGAGGTAGATTATATATAAAGGGAACTATTGTAAGTTACATATTTTTTAAAGAATTATAATATCTAATGACCAATCACATATTTCTCCTAACAACAAAGTCAAAACATCAAGGGATCTTCAGCCAAGAGTGATTTATCTTTTCCCATGTTATTTCTCATTATCCAAATTTATACCTTTGTTTTGGGGTTAATATCATGGGTAGTCCCTGTGGTTTTTCAAATTATCACTTTAGTCCTTATGGTTTCAAAACTATCATTTTAGTCCCTATACTTTCTTTTTTTTTCAATCATAGTCCTTTATCAGATTTTGCTGATGTGGCATGAACACATGTCAAAAATTAATTGGTCCACATAAGTAAAATTTGATAAAGGACTAATGATTGAAAAAAAAAGAAAGTTTAAGGACTGAAATGATAGTTTTTAAATTATAAGGACTAAAACGATAGTTTGACAAACCATAGGGACTACCCATGATATTAACCCTTTGTTTTGCCAAAGGAAAGGGGGAAAAAAGATTAATCAAGTCTTTGTGTTAAAACATAATTACATCCTAGTATTGGGAAAAGAAAATTTTCATGCTTTTATATGATAATTAAACTATTAATTTCAATTAATTGGAAAATTTTAACAAATAATTAAAAAATTGTAATTTATACTTAAACTTGGGTCTGGAATTCACTAGAAGTTTCAAGTGTGGTGTGGGAGTGGGATCCGAGTTTGGGAAGAGAAACTGGGTGTTGGGAATCGTAACTGGTGATTAGAAAGGAGGGCCACCATCGAAATAAGAGGGCAATTCAGTAGGTCTTGCATGGCAGAGGTGCGACAAGAGAGGGTTGAGCTAAGACAAATTGACAAAAGAGGATGAAATTAGTAGGCGAGGACAACGAATAGTAATTGTCACAAGTGATAGAGAGTCGAAGACAGAGTTGAGCAGAGAAGAGAAATGACGAGATAGCAATAGAGGCACAGAGAGGAGAAGCCAAGAAAGAACTAGAAAACTCATGTAAGCTAAGTTACCTAAATTTTTCTTATTTTTATTTTGGTCCCCGGTAAGGTATCGAAGATCAAAATACCAGTCGAAATATGAACTTGTTACAAAACTATAGTGTCACCATACTATTATCTGACTGGTACGACGTGTTCCAGCCAGTACCGACCTATATGGTATAGTAATTAAAAGCTTCCTTACTTGTTTATATTTTTATTTTTTATTTTTCTAAACATAAAAACTGAAAAGACAATACGTCGTACTGGTTAGTACCGACTTGTACGGTATAGTAATTAAAAGCTTGCTTGTTTGTTTTTGTTTTTATTTTTCTAAATATAGAAACTGAAAAAAAAATTGCATTGGTTGGTATCAAAATGTATGGTATGATAATTAAAAGATTGCTTTTCTATTTTTGTTTTCATTTTTTATTTTTTTAAACACAAAAATTGAAAAACAATACAAAATTAAAAAAAACACACAAATATAATACAAAAATCGAAAAAATGGCACAAAATCTCATGAAAACACACAAAAATAAAAAGAAAAAAGAAAAAAGAAAAGTTGAACCAATCGACTCTTATCCTTTGTTATGTTCATGAATGTTTTGTTGCACTTTCAATCTTGAAATTAAGATAAGGCTTCATCAGAATCTAACAACCTTATATCTATGTAAGTAATCAAGTAGTTTCAAGTGCCCTGAGAAAGCCAATGTCTTTGCTGATGAGACATATGGTTTCGAAGGTAGAAGAAGATTCTCAAAACAGAAAAAGACTATCAAAACTATCTTTAGATTTCTTTTGCAGAAAAAGTTAGCATCTTCTGCCATGCTTATCGAGTTCTTCTATTTTCTGGGCTATGCTTATAAACTTCTCCTCATAGAACTATATGAATCTATTTTTCCTTTGACAGATTATGGCTTGTTGAGAGTAAGTCTATCGTAAAGCCCACCTCATTTGTCGCCATTGCTTTTCTGTTTCTGTTCTATTTTCAATTTGTTATAGTTCTGTTATCTGCTGGGCTGTCTAGCCAACTTTTCTTGACCTTCCCTGTAAAATGCCTATATATGGACTACTGTTCATTAATCAAATTGAGAGAATATCAATTCATGTTATAAGCTTTTTCTAAGATGGTATTAGAGCATACCTATTTTTTTGCTTCTCTCCAGTTTTTGGATAGACCCACCGCCAACTACATACAAGCAACTCACTGAGTTTTCATGCTCTTGCTAAGGCTTTCTTTTTTGAAGTGATCCCACCTTACAACTCAGAGCGCTCTCTGATTCAGACTTGGTTGCTTGCCTGAACACTCAAAAATCTAGTAAAAGCTTATGTGTTTTCTTAGGCTCCTCACTGATCCTCTAGGGCCCGTTTGGAAACGTTTTGGTTTTTGAATTTAGTTTTCAGATTTTCTAAATACAAAAATTAATAAAGAATATCATAGAAATCGATAAAAAACATTCTAATACAGCACAGAAATCAAGACAGACAACACAAAAATCTATAAAAATACACAAAACCCAATACAAAAATATAACATCCACAACCAAAAACCACAACTAAAAGCTCAATCAAACGGCCCCTTAGAAGTTAAAGATGTAAGTCACATTCCCTTGGAGCTTTTTAGAGGCCAATTATTGCGTCGTCGTGACCACCTCCTGTGAACTTCAGCGGTTGATTTACCTTTTTTAGGACTTCAGATTCCTTACTCAACAGCCGCTTACCTCTATTGTGATAATCAATCTGCTATACTCCTTGCCAAGAATCTAATTTATCACAAACAATCAAAGCATATTAAGATTGATTACCACTTCGTTCCCGAAAAAAATCTTCTCTAGAGTTTTTCACCTTCTCCTAGTAGTTTCTCACTCTTAACTCACTAATGTCTTCACTAAAGTCTTGACAAAACCATCATTTGAAACCCTAATGTCTAAACTGAGAATACATAATGTCTTTTTCAGCTTACAGGTGCGTCATGAGATATAGGCTTTTGAAGATAAAAGGAAACCCCCGAAACCATCTCTAGGTTTACTTATGTCGACAGAGTTAGCTTCTTCTGCAGGGCTTATAAAGTTTTTTTTTTTTTTGGCTACACTTATAAGCTTCTCCTCGTAGCACTATTAGACTTAATCCACTTATTGATGGACAAACCATTTGACTCCATTTTTCCTTTGACAAATTATAGCTTGCTAAGAGCAAGTCCACTATAAAGCCCATCTCCTCTGTCTTCATTTTTTTTCATAAATTCTGATGCTATTCTATTTTCAATTTGTTATAGTTTTATTATCTGTAGAGCTTATTCTCTCCAGATTCTAGATAGACCCATCACCAAGCACATACAAGCACCTCATTGAGTTTTGCAATACCTCAAGCGTGTTAGCTAAGACATTCTTTTTTTAAGTGATTTTGCCTTGCAACTCCGTGCGTTCTTCTATTCAAACTGGGTTACTTGCCTGTACACTTGAAAATCTGTTACGGGCTTCTGTGTTTTCTTAGACTCCTCTTTCATCTCTTGGAAGTTGAAGAAGAAATCCATTGTCTCTCGGAGCTTTTCCAAGGCCGAATATTGCACCCTCGCGACCACCTCTTGTGAACTTTAGTGGTTAATTTACCTTTTTTAGGTATTGGATTTCCACACTAAACAGTCGCTTACTCCTAATATGATAATCAATTTGCTATACACCGTGTTAAGAATATGGTTTTTCACGAACGAATAAACTATATCGAGATCGATTGCCACTTCGTTCATAAAAAAATCTACTTTAAATTTATCCACCTTCTCCCAGTAGCTTATCACTGTCAACTCGTTGATGTCTTCACCAAAGCCTTGCCAAAACCATCATTTGAAACCCTAATGTCTAAGTTAGGAATACACAACGTCTTCTTTAGCTTACAGGGGCATGATGATATCATTTGAAACCCTAATGTCTAAGTTGGAAATGCACAATGTCTTCTTTAGCATGCAGGGGCATGACGAGACATAGGCTTTCGAAGATAGAAGAAAACTCTCGAAACTATCTCTAGGTTTACTTATGTCGATAAAGTAAACTTCTTTAGTTGGGTTTATTGGGTTCTTCTTTTTTTAGTTGCGCTTATGGACTTCTCCTTATAGTATTATAAGACCTGATCCATTGATTGATGGGCCAGCCATTAGACTCTATTTTCCGTTTGATAGATCATGGCCTTCTGAGAGTAATTCCACTATAAAGCCCATGTCGTTTGTCTTCATTTCTTTTCACTTATTCTGTTTTTGTTCTGTTATCTATTGAGCTGTCTAGCCAGCTTCTCTTAAGCTTCCTTATAAGATACCTATACATGGCCTACTGTTCATTAATCAAATTGAGAAAATATTGATTCATGCTGTAAGCTCTTTCTAAGATGGTATTAAAGTACACCCTTTTATTTCTTCTCTCTAGTTTCTGGATGGACCCACAACCGAACGCATGTAAGCTCCTCACCGAGTTTTGTGATACCTTAAACGTGCTCCTAGTCAAGGCATTCTTTTTCAAAGTGATTCCACCTTGCAGCTTTGAGTGTTCTTCGATTCATACTGGATTGTTTGCCCGGACATCTGAAAATCTGTTACGGGCTTCTATGTTTTCTTGAACTCCGCTCTCATCTCTTGGAAGTCGAAGAAAAAAGGCTCGGTCTCCTGGAGCTCCTCAGAGGCCAAATATTGCACCCTTGCGACTACCTCCTGGGAACTTCAGTGGTTAATTTAACTTCTTTGTGAATTTAGATTTTCACACTCAATAGTTGCTTTCCTCTATCGTGACAATCACTCTGCTATACACTTCACCAAGAATTCGACTTTTCATGAACAAACGAAGCATATCAAGATTGATTGCCACTTTGTTTGCAAAAAAAAGTCCAATATAGAGTTGTCCACCAAAACCTTGTTGAAACCATCATTTGACATCCTAATGTCTATGCTAGGAATACACAATGTCTTCTCCAACTCACGGGGTCATAATGAGACATAAGGTTTCAAAGACAGAAGAAGAATCTCGAAACAAAAGAAAACTCTCGAAAATATCTCTTAGCTTGTTTCTGCTGACAGAGTTAGCTTCTTCTACTAGACTTATTGGGTTCTTCTTTCTTTTGTTTTGTGTTTATGGGCTTCTCCTCACAGTACTATAAGACCCGATCTACTGATTGATGGACCAGCCATTGGATTCCATTTTTCCTTTGATAGATCACGATCTGCTGAAAGCAAGTCCACCATAAACCCATCTCCTTTAATTTCATTTATTTTCACCAATCTTGTTTTTGTTTTGTTTTCAATTTGTTATAATTTTGTTATCTGTTGAGTTGTCTGGCCCAACTTCTCTTGACCTTCCCTGTAAGATGCCTATATATGGGCTACTGTTCTTTAATCCAATTGAGAGATTATTGATTCATGCTATAAGCATTTTTCAAGATGGTATTAGATCATACCTCTTTTATTTCTTCTCTCTAGTTTCTGGATAGACCTACCACTGAACTCAGACAAGCACCTCACTAAATCTTGCAATACGTCAAGCATGCTCCTGGTTAAGGCATTCTTTTTTGAAGCAATTCCACCTTGCAGCTTAGAGCGTTCTTCGATTCAGATTGGGCTGCTTGTTCGGACACCAAAAAATCTGTTACGGGCTTCTATATTTTCTTAGGCTCTTCTCTCTTCTCCTGGAAGTTAAAGAAACAAGTCACCGTCTCCTGGAGCTCTTCGTAGGTCAAATATTGCGCCCTAGAGATCACTTCCGGCAAACTTCAGTGGTTGATTAACCTTCTTCAGGACTTCGGATTTCTACACTTAACAATCATTTTCTACACTTAACAATCACTTACCTCTATTGTGATAATTAATCTATTATACACCTCGCCAAAAATATAATTTTTCACGAACACACGAAGCATATCAAGATCGATTGTCACTTCGTTCACAAAAAAAAACTTCTCTTGAAGTTGTCTACATTCTCCTAATAGCTTCTCACTCTCAACTTGTTGATGTCTTCGTTAAAGCCTTGCCGAAACCATCATTTGAAACCCTAATGTATAAGCTGGGATTACACAATTTCTTTATCAGCTTACAAGGGTGTGATGAGACATAGGGTTTCAAAGACAGAAAAAGACTCTTGAAGCGTGATGAAACATAGGATTTCAAAGATAGAAGAAGACTCTTGAAACTATCTCTAAGTTTACGTATGTCGACAGAGTTAGGCCTTATTTGGGTTCTCCTTTTTTTTTGGGCTGCACTTGTGGACTTCTCCTCACCGAAATATGAGATTCGATCCATTGATTAATGGACCAGCCATTGGACCATTTTTCTTTCGATAGATCATGGCATGCTGAGAACAAGTTTACCATAAAGTCCATCTCTTTTGCCTTCATTTCTTTGTATCGATTCTGATTTTATTCTGTTTTCAAGTTGTTACAGCTCTGTTATTGAGCTGTCTAACTTGATTTCTCTTAACTTTCCTTATAAGATGCTTATATATAGACTACTGTTTATTAACTAAACCGAGAGAATATTGATGCTATTGTCTACCCCACCATCTACCTATTTTCACCTACTATCATCAGTATCCAAAGAGACCGTCAGAGTCTTTCCTCGAAAGCTTCCGTCTTTTTATCAATTACTGCTTTAAAGCATCAAAATCACTCCATACCCACCAATCCTTTGCTACGTTTGGTTTGGAATCTTTGTATGCAGGTGGTTGGCGACTTTCGTTTGATCATCACAGCTCGACCATGTCACTTGTCAGTCACATTGCGACATATACGAAACCAACAAATGAGTCCTGCCAGGTGGGCCAGCCACGGGACGCGGCGATGCTTGGAGTCATTATTGCAGGTCCCACCTT
>JAOXYD010048487.1:0-13425 GCA_028565735.1 Pinacopodium congolense | reverse complement strand
GTGATTGTGGATAAGTTCATTAAGTCTACTCATTTTCTTCCTATTTGTCCTAATTATTCTTTAGATAGGCTTGCAAACCTATATGTGAATAAGATAGAGAGACTACATGGAGTACTGTTCTTTGTTATTTCTGATCGTGGTCCGCAATTTGCTTAGAAATTCTAGAAAAGTCTACAAAAGGCTTTAGGTACTCAAGTAAAATTTAGTATTGCTTTCCATTCCTAAACAGATGGACAATCGGAACGGATTATTCAGATATTGGAAGATATGCTCTGGGGTGGTGGGTTAGAATTCCCAGGAAGTTAGGAAAATTATCTTGCTCTGATGAAGTTTGCTTATAATAACAGTTACCAAAATAGTAGCGGCATGGCTCCTTAAGAAACTCTGTATGGGAGGAAATGTAGAACTATAGTGTGTTGGACTGAATTTTGTGAAAACAAGAAGATCAAGCCTGATATTGTTAAAGATACTAAAGAAAAATTTCAGATTATTTAGAAAAGATTAAAAGCTGCTAGTGATGAATAAAAGTCCTATGTTGATCTGAAAAGAAAAGATATTAAATATAAGGTAGGTGATAAGGTGGTCTTAAAAGTTTTATTGTGGAAGAACATATTTCTATTTGAGAACAAGGGGAAATTCAATTCGTGATATATTGGTCCTTATGAAATTCTTAAAAGAGTCGAGCTAGTCGCTTATCAGTTAGCTCTTCTTGGAGAATTGGCTAAGTTACATGATGTGTTTCATGTTTCGATGTTGAGAAGATATCGATATGATAATACATATAAGATTCCTGTGTAAGAAATCTAAGTACAACTGGATTCGTCTTATAAGGAAGGGCTTGTAACTTTCCTAGCCAGAGAAATTAGACAATTCAGGAACAAGTAAATACCCTTGGTGAAAGTACTCTAGCAACATCATAGACTTTAGGAAGCAACATAGGAGCCAGAATAAACCATGAGAGCTTAGTATCCTTTACTATATTTGATCAGGTATGAATTTCGAGGATGCAATTCTTTTAAGGGGGAGAGAATTGTAAAGCCCCAAAATATACCCTAGTTGAAATGATACATGTTCATGAAAGTATATGTGAGATAGGAATTAAAATTATTCTATGATTTGAATGTGAAAGGCATAAGGCATGAATTTTTGTATTGATGAACTATAGTTAGTAAATTGGAATTAATTGATACCATTAGAGAATTAAGGCATCTAAATGTATCTTTGCACTAGGAAAATTATCAAGTGACAAATTAAGTTGGTGCATGGAAATTAGAATGACAAACCTATGAATTAGTGACATTTGGCATAGCTAATACATTGACATATGGTATCATTCAATGTGGGACATTTGGTAGCACAATATGCAGACAAGTTCCCTAATTAAAGTGTTATAAATGGTAGCTTAAATGGTGGGGAAGTGGGCTTCATGCCTTTATGTTAAGTGACATCTTAAGCTAGTGACACCTAGCTAGTGATGAAGTATGCTTTTACTAGAGTAATTGAAGCTTTATTTATTCCTATTTTTCTCTCCATCGAAACGTCCCATCTTCTCTCAATTTATGGGCTTTTGCTGGAGTTTAGATCATGAACACTAGGAAGCTCTGTATGTATTAATTGTTTGGAAGCTTGGTTTAGCTAGATTCTTGGAGTTTAATTTGAAGTTTATTGAGGTAAGGGAATACTAAACTTGGTATCATGTTGGAACATGTATTTTTTTATGTTTGAAGTGGATAAAATGTGTACTAAATTAAGGAAGAATTGATGTTAAAAACTTAATGCATGTTAAGTACTCATTAGAAGAAGTGGTTCCACTGAATAGGTATCGATATTTTAGCCATATCTTGACCTGTAGGTATCACAATGGGATGATTTTAAATCAAGATTAAACTAAATGCTCATATATACAAATTTCATGTAGGAATTGAACTTGATTTCTATCCCTAAGGATTTTGAAATGATTCTTGAAGTTGAGTTCTAGTTTTTGTCCATATTTGAGAACAGTCTATAGTATTTTGGGTATAACTCTCAAAATAACGAACCAAATTGCATCAACATTATTTCGTTAGAAATTTTATTCGTAGAGAAAACTCTTTATAAAGAAAAGATTACCTAAAAACCTCAGTTTCTATGTCATAATGGCTATACAAAACTAACCCAAAACTTGTCCAAAGAAAACAGTTGTTTGAAGATTTCAGTTCACTTATCCCACAATTGTGGGAAATGGTTAGGAAGGTAAATAATTTAAGGTTTTGTGCAATTGATGAAACATATAAGGTTAAGTTAATTTATTTGATATAATAAGATTTAAATGGATTTGTTTAAAGTGTGTTAGGATTTAAGTAAATTTGTTTAATAGGATTTCAATTAATGAATTCTTTTATAAATGAATGACTTCTAAAGGCTTATGTATTATGAATTAGATATGGATGCTTGTGAATTGGGAATTTCAACGATGATATTGTGTTGGAAGTGCTTTCTATATGTGTAAATATACATATCTTGTGATGACTCAATACCTCTATTGATGCATTATTTCCCATAACTGTAATTGTATGATATGTTAGTTTCTTTGGAAATCATTGAATATGTCAAGTTAAAAAAAAATGAAATAACGTTGTATGTGTTGCAATATGTCCCTCACATGAGAATTTTTAAATGAACCTATTTTGTTTTAATATTGTTATGTCCTAGTCGTGGGTAAATATTCATGCCTAAAAGGGTATGCAGCTGCTCCTATAACATTTCAGTGTCTTCAGTTACTGACGCTTCGGTATCTTCTATTACTGACACTTTGGTGTCTCTTGCTATTGAGACATATGTCTCACCTGTTCTATGATACCGATCATGGTATCTCCTATGTTAGTCCTGTTACCCACTTCTATATAAATGTTTACAGACTAACAGGTTTTGTATTATGTTATTTGCTTAGTTCTGATATAAATAAACTTTATTGTAAAACAACTGAGCTCTATTCTGAAATAAGTAAATTCTGTGTTGTTACAAACAAGTTCTGTTTTGATATTATAATATTCAGTTATGACATTGGTGAGTTTTGCTCTGATGCAATTGTGTAATCTGTTCTGATATGTTATATTTTGTTCTGAGTTTCAGGATATTTTGTTTGGTTTGAAAATGGATAAGTAAATACTGCTTATGATATTTGGATTGTTTTCGAATATGTTAATATTTGGATGAACGCTTGTAACAGTTATTAGCTTATACCCTATTTAGTTATTCCCCACTAAGCTTTATGTAGAACATGGTGGTTTTACTCTGTGTAGGTTTAGATAGGAGGGTTTGAAGACTGGGACAATAACAACTACAGTGGCCAATGAAGAATTTGTTTTGTTTTAGGAATGCATGTTGGAGTTTTATGTAATAATATGAGACATGACGTATTTTGTTAAAAGTCTGGAAATATTGTAATATAGAGCGTATTTAAGTTTAAGATATGTAATGTTTTTTTTAAGGCTTGTAATGGAATAACTTTCATTCAGGATTGTGTTGTAATTGAAGCATGTATTTGACTAAATTCAGTGTGTTGGTTAAATTCTGCCTAAAGTCGAATATGTATGGAAAAGTAATGACTGGTTGTTTGAATTCTAGCAATGTTTTGTATTGTTTTGATATGTTAAAGTCCCGTTTTAGGTAACATCCTCATATCCTTCTAAAGGGTACATGGGTGTTACATCTTAAACATCCACTATCCACGTACCACTTCTTTCTCTTCTTGGTGAATTCGTTGCGTGCCAGGAAACCCATGTTAGCCACTTCTTCTTCTTCGAAATAACTTGACTCGGACCATGTAACCTGAAATGCTTTCTTCTTCCTTAGATCTTTCTTTTCTCTTTTTTTCCTTCTTCCACCCCTTCTTTTGCTTTTTCTCTTCTTTTTCTTCTTCTTCTTGGAGGTATAGACATTGTGATCTCAAATAAACTTTTTCACCACATTTAAATCATGTTATGTTAACAAATTTATTTTTAGAGAAAGACATACCTTTTCTCCAAATAGATGTGTTCCTCATGAATTTCTATAATCTACTAAAAATGAGGGCTACTTCTTCATTTTCACTTCCAAGTGATGATTCTTAATTTTTACTTTTCTTTTTTCTATAAGCTTTGAATGCTACATTTTTCCTTCCTTTATCCTCATGTCATAAGTTAATAATGAACTGATAAATTTATAGGGAGGGAGAGCATTGAGGTCTTTTGGCTTTTGAGTTATGGTAACTTTTGCTTCTCACGACTTCAGTAGAGACATAAGAATTTTCCTAACAAGCTTAACAATTGAATAGCTCTTACTTAGACTTTTTAAAGCACTCATAATGTTATTAAAACAAGCATACATATTAGAGATAATTTCATCATGCCACATTCAGAAAAGTTCATATTAATGCATGACCATACAAATTTTAGTTTCTTTAACTTGGTTCGTCCCTTTATAAGTGGTTTTTAGAGTATGCCAAATATCATATTTAGTTTTGTGCATAGAAATCCTATTAAATTCTTTCAATTCTTAAAGAACAATGCAAAATTTCCATATCTTTACAATTGAAAGAGACCAATTTATTTTCTTCAATGCACTACTTATTTTGATTCTTAAGCACTCACTCATTTCCTACAAGTTTGGTAGGCATGGGAGTTTTTTGTAGAATGACAGTCCATAAATTTGCATTTTAACCCATCAAATAGCAGCTCATCCTATTCTTCCATTACATGTAGTTGTTTCCATCAAAATAGGGAGCTTTATAGGAGTTATGGCCTTCTATGCTAGTTGAGGGAGAAAAAGTATTCATAAAGGGTGTCGTATTGATCTTTTCTCACAAATTCATTAAAATTTAATCTAGATGAGGCCTGCACTCTAATATTAATCGTTACGCCTATATGGCACTTAAGAGGAAGGTGAAATAGGTGATTAAAAAATTATTCTAAAAAGAACAATTTCACCTCATTAGGCTTTAAGAAATGCAAAAGCAATGCTTTCAATTTTAACAAATAATGTAAAGTAAATTCATAGAAATAAAAGTGTAAGGAAGAAATGCACAATGGATTTAAACTAGCTTGAAGCTGCCCTCTTGGTCTTACGTCTAACTCCCAACACAACTTGTTGAGATATTTGTAATAAAGCAACAAAGAATACAACATTAGTAATACAATCTCTTTTTTATGGCTCAAGGATAACCTTGTCTCTTTTCTTTTTCATTTAGCCTAAAGATTAACCACACAATCTCTTAAAAACAACTTTTGGAAAAATGTTTTACTTGCTTGCTTTGGTGTAGAAAAGAGTGTCACACAAAACTTGGATGAATAAACAGAAAATGCCTTACAAAAATAACACCAAAATACTTATAATACTCAAAGATAATTATAAGAATACTTAAGTGAGAACTGGATGATTCACACATTCTAAACACATCTATTTATACCAAAAAATTATCAATTAACCATTGCTCAATGGATATTTAATGTTATACTTATTGAATAGCTTTTCTTTTATGAAAATAAAACTGTTCCTTAAATCACGTTTTAAAATTGGCACTATTAATTGATTGAATAACAAGGGTCGATCGACTGACCTTTCGGCCAACCAACCTTTTGCGGTCCAAAGTAATTTAAACTAAACTTGAAATCAATCTTAAAAAATTTCAACAAATATTAAGCCAACCCAAAATATTTTAAAACGAAAAAAGGCTTAAGATATCAAAACTTACTTTGTGTATTTTTTTATTCATGCAATTTGTCCAACCTTATTAATAAATGAATTCTTATTCAGCCAATTCATATATCAAGAGGATTTTCCATGTAAAATCACATCAATGACATAATTCCTCTTAAGTATGTACCTATATGCATTTACTATATTATGGATAAAAATATGCATAAGTGAGCCTCTTAAATAACCAAAAACAAACTTAGCAAAACTTGTAATAAAAATTACATAAATAACATATATCAAGACTAACTTGCTTCTTTGATAATTTGATTCTTCATATATGATCTTCATAGACTCTAATTAAGCTCAAAAACTCTTTAAACGAATACACTCGCACTTTGTTCATACACCTATTTTCAACATACTTAACCATAACATTATTAATAAAATTGTTTTGCCATTGTCAAAATAAGGTGGAACCTCCTTTGTTTCAACTCGGATCACTTAAGAAAAGAGTCATTAAAAACTACGAATTTGAAATATCAACCTTAGTTTTTTGCAAAATTAGTAAACAACTTGGTTTAAATTGATGAATGAACAAACTCTTATTGATTTTTAGAAGAAAGGAATTTTTAGATTAAACTTCGAAAACTTTATGCATATTACATGAATTTTTTGAATGGCCAAACTATAAAATAAGATAAATAGAGAAATGACATTGTTGTAACCATAAAATTATATTAATTTCTCGAAGATACCTTAGATTAGGCATTACAATCTTTAGTATGAGGACTTAAATGCATGCATTATGAATTACTAAGAGATTTGTGATATCTTCAATTTGAATGGAGTTTCAAAAGATGTAGTGAGATTAAGATTATTGACATTCACTTTGCAAAGTAGAGCTAAGTCATAGCTCAAATCAAATCCTCTTGGTTCTATCACCTCTTAGAACTAGCTTATGGAAAAGTTCGTAGCAAGGTATTTCCCTTATTCCTACCTAACTAAGATGTGTAATGAGATCATTTCTTTTCAACAGTTAGAACAGGAGAATTTGTATGAGTCTTAGGAAGGATGGAAGGACATGTTAAAGTAATGCCCCCACCATAGCTTTGACCTAAGTGTGCTTATATGATTTTTTATTAATGCCTTAAACTTTGCCATAAAACAACTTATTGATGAATCTTCTAATGACACTACTAGTTTTAAAATCATTGAGCAACTCGAGTAACTCACCAAGAATATTGCTATAAACACATATCAGTAGAGAAATGGATGGAAGAGGTAAGCCTAGTAGAGGAGCCTATAACATTGACATATTATCGTCATTGGTAGTAAAGGTTGATGCCGGCTGGGTTGATTTGTTATCACTATTTATCCCAAAATCAATTGATAAATTCACATGCAATTTTAATCTAAATCCAAATCAACTTAATGGTAGCATACTAGTTACAAGTAATAAAGTGGAGCATATTTAAGACTCCAGAATGTTAAACCCACAGAGAAAATGTGTGAATACTAAGACACTTGGATTACAAGTATCTAAGGAACTAAAGATCTTTAATTTAAAATGGGTTAGATGAACTAAAATAAACCTAAAAACTTCCAACTTTGCAATTGAACTCCAAATTGTCTAAGGATAACCAATTGATTAAATTGCTAAAGACTAGGCCTAAGTGACTTAAGTAGGTTATGAAATGGATTGGAATTTATAATCTAGGGCCTTTATTAAATTAAGACAAAGTTGCGGTTAAGTCATTGCCTTTTCTCTAACAATTTTAGTTCATGATTTGGTCTACTCATAAGTATAAGAAGTAGGCCTAAAGTTTAGGAAGTTCAAATCCTAAAAACAATATTCAAGATTAGTGCCCTCATGATAATCAAGATAAATTTCTCAGATCCGTGAGTTAAACAATATTGTTTACTGAATTTTATGATTGCAGTAGAGATTGTAGGATCTTTAACCATATTTAATCATATTCTAAGTGGCAACATCAAAATAGGCATTATGATCTCAAATGAACAAAAATTATCATCCAATTTTGTTTTATAAACTTAATAAAGGCATTAAAGAACCTATCCTTAACTAAGTTTAGCTTAAAACATCATTAAAAAAACAAGAATATTTAGAATGAATAAAGGCAACACATGTTCTTGTATATATGAACAAAGAGAGCATAAAATAGAGATTTAATGTTTAAGAAGCACCAAATGATAAACAGGCTCCCAACACATTTATGAACTCCTTTGAGTCCTTAAAACAACCTGAAATTACAATATACAAAAGCCAGAAAAGAAAAAGAAAGGAAAAACCTAAAAAATAAGAAAAGAATAAGAGAATGAAATTTTGATTTGAATTCTCTTCCTTAATTCATCATAACTTCTGTAAAAATGGTCTTTGAGTCTTATATGTCTAGAGCAAGTAGAAACAAGTTGGGCAAGTTGTAGCATGTGTAGTAGTAAGTTGCAACTAAAAATATCTTGGGTACTACTAAAATGACACTTAAAGAATAGTACATCAGCATGCCATAGAAGCGTCTTTTAAGTCTTTTTCTTTGAATGTAAAATAGTGGATTGGAGAGTACAACAACGGGATGAAGCATGGTGTAATTTAAATATTGAAATTTAGTTTTTCAGCTACAATTTCGAGAGTTTCTCCACTTTTAGCTGTTATCTACACTGTACATGAATATAAATGATATTTAAACACTTTAACATCAATTAAAAAAATGTATATTAAATTGGCTTGAAATGGATATGAAAATGCATTGAAATCCAAGCCTAACAATACCCTTACTATAAAACTAGATAATATAATGATTGCATTTGCATACGCTTAAGTGATGTGATTTTTATGAGAAGGGCACCTAATCCATGAATGTCATTAGGATCTAGTAGTTAGACAGAGTGATCACACTAAGTTAAAATTTGAAAAATTATCATCTATAGCAACATTTATAACCCAATGTGACATAATCACCCAAATTTCTCTTGAAGGGGTTAAGGTCAGTAAGGATAGAACCAAATACAAGGTTTCTAGAAATAATAACTAGGACAGTTAAATCTAAAGGAGCTGCTTGTTAACTATATTACCATGTTAGATGTCTATTTTTAGAATATTGAAGCATCCAAAAGAATTTGGAATAGTAAATGCGCCACTTGCCAAGAGCATATCACACTGCTCACCAAGTACTTTGCTAGGTGACACAGAAAAAAAATCAAAGGGAGTAAGTACATATGGTGTTCATTAATGATGATAAAAAATCAGTTGGTCAAAGTAAGAAGTTATGAAAGAATTTGTAAAAATAAAGGAAAAGAAGGAAACTAATGAAGATGAAAGAGTAGCTAAAAAGAAGAAAGTGAAAGATGAATAGAAGAAGAAGAAAAAGTCTGTTAAGTAAAGTCACAACTTCCAAGTCTTGGTATGATAAGTACCAAGCAACTAAAGGAGTATACATGTAAGTGTTTTTATCTTCATAAGAAATTTAATGGTAACACTCCTCTTTTTTAATCTCATATACAGGAGCTGAAGTATAATAGATTCGTACATGATGTACTTTTAACTAAAAAGATGAAGGAGTCTTCAAAGATGGTGATGAACGAAGGGCCTATAGCCATGTTCAATGATAAGATACCACACAAGTTAAAAGATCTAGGGAATTTCTTAATCTCTTGCATGATTAGTTGTTTACCTTTGAATTATGCATCAGTCAATCTAGGGGCCAGTAAAAACCTGATGTTAAATGATAGAGATTACTAAGCCTACTATGATGAGCATCTTGTTAGTGGATAGATTGGTTAAATATCCTAGGTGGATAGGAGAGGATGTATTGGTGAAATTTGATAAGTTATATTCCTAATTAATTTTTGTGATCCTAGTTATGGAGGATAATGTTGAGATTCCCTTAATTCTTTATAGGCCTTTTTCTAGGTACATCAAAAACATTGATTTATGTATAAGAGAAGTAATTGACCCTTATTTGCAAAGATGAATTTATTGTTTTTTCTAATTTTGAAACTCTATAAATTATCTTTGATTGAGAGTAAAAATTCTTCTTTTTGAGGAACTTCGAGGACTTTGAAGTAAAGAAAAAAAACACGAATGTTAAAAGTTCGACTTGATTATGATAAAGAGTTATAAACATGACATAAGAGAAATGAGGTTGACCATCTATATAAACAAGCTAGATGAATGATAGAAAGATGATTAAGAATATGTAAAAGCTCCAAGGGAAAGGAAAAAAAAAAGAGGTTTCTAAGTAAGAAAATGGATCAATGATGAGCAAAAAGAGGTCATTGAGCATATGATGTTATACAAGCACTTTCTAGGAGGCAACTCAACATTTATTTCATTGCTTTTATTATTATTATTATTATTTATTGCATATAGGTTACATTTTTGCATATTTGATTAGATTTAAATTGCATATGTTTTTTAATTATGATTTTTTGAGTTTCACATCATTCTTAGATGCTAAAGTGATCATAATTTAATTAATTTTGGTTTAGATTAAGTTAGTAAGGCATTGAGATAGATCTTGAATGAAAAATCACCTAATGTTGCATATATAATATTTGCTTTATAGCTTGAGGTAAGGCTATGATCGAAACCTTAAATATTTTATATATTTTATAAAATGGATCATGAACTAGGTCATGACCATGACCTAGCCTATGATGAGATTGGATTTAGGGATTAAAACACCAAACCCGATTCTTCCTTAACTTTTGCACTTTTCTCTCAATCATAACTTATGTTTAATTTGCAAGATGAAACTTGATGAGGAAAATTGGAGTTTGATTCTTAACTTGTGCTAATCTTGGCTGCATGTTTAGTAAGAATCAATTCAATGTAGAAATGGAACATCATGAGAACTTGGTTTTTCAAACCCATAAAAAACTAACCATGTTTGAATTGGTCATCCAAAGTAGGAGTGGTCTTAATTCTAGCATTGTTAGGCCTAAGATAAACTTAGATGATTTCAAAATTACACATTTTCTCATTTCCATGATTAAATCTTCTCAATTTAGGGGCTCATCTTCGGAAAATCCAAATGATCATTTAAGAAATTTCTTGGACATATGTGATCATTATCAAAATTCTAAAATTTCAAATGATGTGCTTAAAATCAAATTATTTCCTTTTTCTTTGAAAGATAGACCTCAAACATGGTTGAACACTTTTCCATCTAATTCTATCAAAACTTGGAATGATCTTACCAATTGCTTTTTAGCTAATTTCTTTCCCCCAGTCAAGATAGCTACATTGAAAATTTTGATTTCTTCTTTTAAGCAATATGAGGGCGAGTGTTTGCATGGGTATTGGATCGATTTAAAGAGCTACTTAGTAAATGTCCAATGCTTAACTTCAATATTTGTGAGCAAGTGCATATTTTCTACTTAGGACTCTTACCATTCACTCCTAGTCTTATAGATGCTGCTTCTAGAGGAAATTTAATGAGCAAAGCCCCAAGTGAAGTATACGAATTGATTGAGGACATGTCATCCAATAGCTTTCAATATATGTTTTAACCTTCCTGTCAAAAACCATTTAGAGCTCATGCCCTTAATGAAACCCCTGTTTTTCAAGCCTAATTTAAAGAAAATAACAAGTCATTGGAGAGTTTACAAGCTCAATTTGGTAGTGATATGTTTCAACGTCCTATGGCTTATGATTGTTATGGTAGTTCCTTTCATGCTTCTACTGATTGTCAATTAAGACCCTCTTATGCCTTTAATTGTAGTCAAGACCATTATTTTCTTACTTGACTAGGAGTGGACTGTTATAAACCTTTTTCAGAAAGCTGCCCTATTGATGATTACCGAAATTCCCATGTCAACCCTCAAGTTAAACTTCATTCTAATCCAATTGGTCAAGACAAGTTTAATTTTAAAGAGAGAGTGATGACATATATCCAAAGCAATGGGTCTAGGATGAAATCTCATGAAGATTAAATTGAAAATTTGGAGACTCAAGTAGGTCAGATTATTCGAATATTAGATGAGAGATTACTATAACCCTTACTTTTATGTTTGAACCTACTTCTGAGCACATTATGACCATCAATGCACCAAAGGATCATGAAAAGGAGGATGTGAATGTAAAAGAAGTGATGGAAAGAAGTGAAGAAGTGAAATAATTTGGAAATGGAAATTGATCATCTAGGTTATTTGCTAATTCAAATGTCCATCCTTACCAACCCAAGATTCCATATCCACAAGGATTAGATGCTTCATCTAGGTGATCTTTCAATTGTTTCAAAAATTGCGAATACCCTTATTCAGTGTATCTCAATTAGATGAGCATCTAACAAAAAATCAATCCATAGTTCAAGAGTTGGAAAGTTCCTATCCAAATTTGAGAGAACTATTGATGAGAACAATAACTCCTATTAATCCAACTCCATTTATTAAATGTGAGAAAATAGAAGTAGAAGTTTGTGCTATGGATGATGATGATTTTCCAATTCCATTTGGAAATCATGTGGTGATGTTTGATGATTGTAAGGAAAGTTAAAATGAAGTTCCTGAAGTTGAAAAAAGTGTTTGTGCCTTCCCATTGGATAATGTATATGTTAATTCCATTGGTGTTATAGGTGAATCTCGAATTAAAGACAATTTTTTATAGGTTCTTAATTGTGATCAACATGATGAATTTTTCTGAGAATTTAAGGTTGAAAGTGATAAGGCATTGGAGTTTGTTGATTTCATTTATGTTCATGCTTTCACTTCTCGGTCAACTATGGTAATTCAAGACTTTTTACCATGGTATTTTCAATGTCATGATTGGTGCTTCATTAAGGATAAATGGTTAAATGATAAAATTCTTTCAAATCCTTTAAAAATCATTCAGAATATGGCCCATTTTCTTTGTTATAAGAATGAATTGAATTTGATATATTTTGGACCAAGAAAGAGACGTAAAATTCTCTAACCATAAGGTCCAGCCAAAAGACCTTAAAGAAGTGATTGTTAAGAGGCAACCCAACTTTAATTTCAATTCTTTTGAATTGAATTTAGTATTGTTTAATTCAAATAAATGTGTTTAAGCCTTTTACGTGTATTTGAATTAATTTTAGTGTGTTTTCTTTACTCTATCCTTCGTTTGGTGGGTTTGATTTAGTTTTAAGAGTGTTTTTAGGTTGAAATATTAAGCAATTTGATGAATAATCAAATCCATGTTGTTAGGACCTGAGTTTGGAAGTGTTTTGAAGTGAAATTAGATTAAAATTGGGCTTTAGAGTGTTTTGAAGTGTTTTGATCAAGCCATCATTGATACATTTAATTATAGACCATCAATGGGTAGCTGTTCATGCTATAACAGTGCTGTTGTAGGATGAACAAGGTGTCGTTAAAGGTTGAATCTTAGGATAAAAGGACACAATTTCACTATTTATCATCTCCTACCTCTCAAATCAATCTAAAACCATCTTTTCGCCCCTTTTCTTTCAAATCTCCATATCTCTCTCATTTATTAATCGAATTGGACGTTCTTGGTATCCATTTGTTTTATTTTCTTCCTTTTATAAGAATATGTCATCAATTTATTGTGAAAATCAATAGATTTTCTAGAATTGCCTCTACAAAATTTGGATCTTTGTCTCTATTCAAGATATTCTTTTTTAATTTTCTCTCAGTATAGGCATCTATTTGATTGATTTTCGTATCATTATGTTCCAAGTTTTATTAGCTTTCTTTTGGTAACAATTTCATTAAATTATATAATTGTGGCAAAATCGAGAATATTTAGGTAAAAAAGGAATATTCCCATGA
>JAOXYD010048476.1:0-13425 GCA_028565735.1 Pinacopodium congolense | reverse complement strand
AAATGCCCAAACTCACCCTCTCGGTCTATTGTAAGGTATAAGCTCAATACAAATTCACAAACACCTATTCATTAAATAAAAAAGCAATAGTTCCACAAAATAGTTCAAGAACAACTCTTATAATATATTTAGCCACTCATATTAATAAAATATTCAACCATGTCTAAAATATCCCAAGTTCATAGTCATAAAAAAAATAAAACAAAATAAAATAAAAGAAAAAAATAAAAACACACTGAAATAAAAATAGAAAATAAAATAAATCTGAAACTAAAATAACATAAAAACATAGACTTGATGAACTTGGGATTTTTTGCTTGTATGTGTGCTTCCCTTTGATTTTCTGTCTGAATTTCCTAATTGCTTGGTCTGCCGCTGCTCTTCTCCAACTGTTCTCCTTTTCAATTCTGTCCCGCCTGCGTTTATATTTTTCTGTCTCCTACTCTGTGTTGCACCTGCTGTCCCGGATTCTCTGGTTTTTCCTCCAAAAAATCTGTCTGACTCCCGACTGTTCTCTCTGCCTCCCTCTTTAATTCTAGTTTTTTTTCCTGTGTGTTGCAGCTAGGTCTGCTACCTCTTCCATTGGGCAGGAGTTGCTTGGGTTTGCTTATGGGTGCTGCTGCTGGAGCCCAAGATCCAGAGGAGCTGCTGGACTTGAGGAAGGTGGTGGGCTGCGCAGGGGGAAGGGTTGAGCGGCCCAGGGACGCGGGTCTGGCGCAGAGGAGGGCCTGGCATGAGCGGGCCGGAGCGCGCTCGCGGCGCGGGTCAGGCGGTACCCCCGCGTTGGGCAGGCCGGGGCGAGGACGAGCTACTCGGGTCGCGGGCTGGAGGACGCAGGTCGCTCCCCTGGCGAGCTGGGCTTGTGCGAGTGGACGGGCCACTCCAGGCAGGCTGCGAGCGCAGGAACTGGGATAGTTGGGCAGGTCTGCTAGGTCCACCAGGCCTTGCTAGGTCTGGTCTCCTTTACAGCTTCTGATTTGATTTTTTTTTTCAACTCTAATTTTTTAAATTTAAATTTCCTACATAATAAATAAATACACCAAAAAAAATTTAATTCTAACCCAAAATGAACAATTAAAATACAAAAACACAAAACACAAAACATAAATAAAAACACTAAAAATAAACAAAACTTACTTTCAACTAACACCAAAAATAAATAAAACACAATAATGATTATACTAAACAAAAACACATTAAATAAATCCTAAACACAACAATAACAACCTAAAATGCAAAGAAACACATACTAAACACTTAGAAAAACACATACAAATGCACACTTATCAATAATACAAATTAAATATTTAAACAATAAAATAACATTAAAAAGCATATGAAAATTTAATAAAATTCAATCTTATCACATATTTTGACTCCTTCACCTTAAGGCTTATCATCCTTCACCTTTGTGTTAAGAGCCAGCCACTGATGGTTGACTTTTGGCTTTTTCACCTTAGGATCGCTACACCATTTTTGATGGTATGGAAATTAATCTTTTTCACTTTTTTGGGCACATTTTCTCCTTTGTTCACATTTATCTACATATTAAACAATTCTAAACATAAATTAATCATTCGAGCACATAAATAAGGGTAAATTGACCTTAACTAACAACCAAAAATACTATGAATTTAACCTATAACAAAGCTCTCTAGATTTAACGGCATGATAGTATTATCACACTTGGTAATGACTAACCTAAGCCGTAGTCACACAAGCTCAAACCATGTAACTTAGGGAATTGGAATCTTAGGCTATGATGATTAAGTTCACTAATAAAACCAATTAGCCTATTGCTACCTATGGAAATCACTAGGCCTATTACATATCACGAGTTTATTCCTAATAATTGAATTAGAAATTATACCTAAGATGGCTAATCCTAAGAATTAATCCCTAATTCATGTCATTGAACTAGAATTCCAATTCTATCCTGACCTAAATCACAAAGCCGAATCAATTACTAATCAAATTCCACAATTATAAAGCCAAATTCCATCAATATCTTCTAACCCAAGACAATACTATCCTAAAATTACAAAATTAATTAAAACAAATAGTAAATGAAAAATAAATATAATGAAATAACATAAATAAAGGGTTGAAAATTCAAACTAGGCATTTCATTAATAAAGACATCAAGTTAATAAAATGAAAAAAAAAACATAACCTAAACATGAGAAAAAAAGAAAGCATTAAACTATGGAATGAAAATGAAATCATTTGGCAGCTAAAGAATAAAGCAAGTGAAAAAAATAACAAGAGCTAAACCAATGAAAGGGAATGAATAAAATGGAGAAAAGAAGTAAAAAAAACCAAAATTCCATGGAAAGCTAAGAGAAATGTTGATGCCGTCAAAGGAGAGCTCCTCTTAAAAGAATACGTTGCTGTTTTTTACATATCATAAATTGTTTTGCTCCTGACTTCTTTGACCTTGCTCTTGGCTAGAGAATTTGGAACTCAATATTTCCATGAACTTGTCCATCATCTTATCTATCTTGCTCTCCAAACACTTAAGTTGGTCTTGTTAAAAATGAAGAGAGGTCCTTGGTCGCTTGCTTAGTCACTTGCATTGTTAGTATTCGATGAAAAATATGGGTGGTTTTACCAACCCGAATTATAAGCATTGGAATAAGGGTTGTTACGTCTTTCTTTCACCCCCATATAGTTTACTTGCTCACATCCCCATGACTCTATCAAAAAATAATCATTTGTGTCATGGTTGTCCTGCTCACATAATTTACATTGAAACTATACAGTTCTAATAAAAGAAGAAAATGTACCTTATAAATTACTTAATTTCTTGCTAAGGGCTGAAAGTTGTGCTTGAGGAGCTGCATTATGTGAAATATAATCATCTCCTTTGTTCCTTGAATCCTTGCATTACTATCGTTGGACCGTCTCGTGCTCCTTGTATTCATACACCTATAAACACATAAGGAAAGGTATCAAAAACTCTCAAATCAAAGTCAACCAAACTAAACAAGATGATAAAATAAATAATCCCTAGCAATGTCACTAAAAACTTGTTCATTGGATTAGATTAAGTGTAAAAACAATACCACTATTTTACATTCAAAACTGCAAGTTTACGAGTCATACTTATAGTAAAGAACAGCTATCGATCCCACGAGATTTATGTCTAAACACCCAATTAATTTGGCTTACACTTTGTTCAAGAAATAGATTTTAAAAAATAAAATAAAGAAGTAAAAAGAATTCAAATTGGAAGTAAAAGCGAGCAACACAACCAATCGTCAACATTGCAAATGAAAATTTAGAGAAAATCAAGATTCAAGAATATGACTTAATTTTATCCATATTTGTTTCCCTTTTATTTAAATGATCTAATTTATATTTGGCCCAAGATTTTCAAATATTTTAGCTTCCCTCTTTCAAGGTGTAACTAAATGTCACTAGTTAAATAATCTATGATTAACTTTGGCATCTCTCGGCATGTAAAGCCTTCTCTAAATATTCAACTTGATATGAAGCTATCCTATAGGCAGTACATCAATTTATCGAAATCTGTTCATAACAAATTAATAACTTGTTATCTATAGATCTATTAAATGTCAATTCTCATTATACATTTAAACCTAAATTACCAAGCCCACTCTTTCGATTTGTTGCAAGGTTTAAGCCCAATAAATAACACAAATATTCATAAAATTAAATCAATAAAGAAAGACTCCCAAATAATTTAAATAAAAAATCCTAAAAATATTTTAGCCACTCATAATAAAAATAAGTTCAATCATATCCATATTCTCCAAAATATAAAACAAAATAAAAAATATAAATATAAATATAAAATATAAAAAAAAATAGAGTTTGAAAGAAGTCTTGAAGTTTTTGTAACTTGTGTGGTGTGGTTGCGGAAAAATTAATTTATGTCTATGTTTGTCCAAATCTGTGCTCCATGGTGATGATCTTGGTTTGTTGTTTCAGTTGAATCCATCTTCCTCCCGGATCTGCTCTCTTTTTGTTGCTGATGAACGGACCTTCCAATGTGGCTGCTACAATTAATTATTTTTTTCCTTTTTGTCTGAATCTACTAGTTGGTGTCTCTGCTAGGGCTATGCATAACTTTCTTTTTATTGCCCACTAATGACTGTGTCATTTTTCTGTACATGCAGATGGGGTCTTGGTGTTGGTCTTGAACTTGGAGGAGGCACAGTGGGCTCTCTTATGTGTCAGCATCTAGGAGTCTCTCGCTAGGCCTCTGGTGCAGGTCCACGCAGAAAGTAATTCCCACAAGAGTCTATAAGGAAAGGCTAAGTAGAAAGTAACTCTCGCCAGCAACAAAAGGCTCTCTCCAGCGTGGACTTGGTCAAATTTAGGAGGTGGACTTGGTGAAAACACGTGAGAGTGCTTTAACTTTGTCTTGGTGTACTTGGTGGCTTTACCCGGGAAAGAACTCACTCGAGGAGCTGAAACACATGGCTTGGCAATGGTTAACTGTCTTAGTAATGCTTGCCTCGTAACGTGCAAAATTCTTAGTTTTGCATCGTTCTTTCCTTAGTTATTTAGTCTTTTATTCTTCCCTCTTCATTCATCATTTCAAACTTTTTCTTCTTTTTTTCCAACTTCAAATTTTAACTTCAATTTATCATTCATAATAAATAAATACACCAATAAGATTTAATTTTAACCCAAAATTAATAATTAAATGATAAAACATAAAATAAAAATAAAACATACTAAACTGATGAAAACGTACTCCAAATTAATACCAAACATAAACAATAACAACAAAGATTATACAAAATAGAAAAACATAAAATAAGTCTTAAAACACAATAATATCTACATCTAATGAAAGAAACACATGTCAAACACTTTAAAAAAACCCATACTAAAGCACAATTATCAATTGCCACCTAGCTAGCTTAGCTCTTTTGTTCATAGTCTATCTCTTTTATTTTTGGATAGGGCTTTTTTGTTCATAGTCTATCTCTTTTATTTTTGGATAGGGATTTTTTGTTTTTGTTTCCCTAGTTGCTTTCCCTTTATGTATTTTGGCTTTAGATGTATATGCTCCCAATTTTTTATACCTTGATGGTTTTTATATATCTACTTAGCATTCTTTTTCGTCTACGTTACACTTGTGCTTTTATCCTTTTTCTATGATTTCTAGCTTGCTATTATCAATGCTTATGTTCAACTTTCCAAATTCATTTCAATGGATCATCGAGAGAACTTATTATCCAGGTACTTTTTATTCCTTTTCTCCCATTTCATGTTATGTCTCATACTTTATGAACATTGGGGTCAATGTTTAACTTTAAGTGTGGGGGAGGCATATCATGTTTAAACAGTTGCTTTATTTTTCCTATAGCATGTTAGTTTATCTTCTTCTTTTTTCAAAGTAATCTATAATTTTTGGAAATTTTTTTTCAATTTTATGCAATTCCTTAAACTTTTTTCCTTGTTATTTTGATTATTTGGATAAATTAAGATGTTATGCTTTTGATTTTTATAATATACGATCAATAGATTTTAAATCACTTCATCTTTTGGATAATTAATTCTTTATGATCATTATTACCTTCCATTTCTAAAATGAATATTTCTAAGCAAAATGTTGAATTTTTTAAACATTTTTTTCATCCTTGTTTTAAAATGTAGTAAAGTAAAAAATGAAATTGAAGGAAAAGAAAAAGAAAGCAAATGAAAAGAAAAAAAGTTGTGATTAAAACGAATTAAAAGTGAGCAATGTTTTCAATCACTCTGCTAGTTTCGAATTAATTAGACAAGGTTAAAGAGTGGTTTTAGTAGCCAGTTGATATAAGGTAATTTAATCGAGTAACCGGGGATGTTTACGATAAAACATTTATCTTCGAGTAAAAAGATTAAATGACTTTTCAAACAAACCGAGCTCACATAATTAATTGAAGTTTTATGCCTAACTTACAAAGGATATGAAAATTATCTAAATGATGATGCTTTCTTCTTCTTTTAATTTCACTTTGAATTTGTAATTGAATTATGAACTTAGGATTTGTTAGAAGAAGCATGAAGTGGTTTGATTTCTTTTGTGACATGATTGGATGAATAAATTCCGTAACCTCTTTGCTTGTCATATTGATTGAATGATTTAGGAAATCTCTTCAATGACATAGTTTGATGAATTGAAATAAATTTACCAAGGGCTACATGTTATTCTAAAAATTTTGATGGTTGATTTACTTGAGGACAACAAAATTTTTAAGTGTGGGGGAATTAATAGGAGTTCATTAAATAGAGTTTTTATTGATATTTTGATATTATTTCATTCCTATCTTAGCATTAAAGTGTTTAATTTATGTCTTAGATTAATTAATTTGTAGATGGAAACACAATTGAAGTGAAAATGAACCAAAATGTGAAAACTGAAGCTAAATTAAGAGAAAAACTATGGTATAAAGCATCCCACATCGCACCATTGAAGACCCATGTTAAAGTCAGCTTTTGGAGTCAAATTTACAGGGGGAGGGGCTAGAGCGACATTGTTTTACTCTCCACAAAGTTCTATTTAAGTAGCAATAGAGGCAAAACCAACTAGATATTTAATTATCATTCACTGTAACTTATCCACTTGCACCTACATGTCTTAGACTTATATATTGAAGGCTGGAACTCATTTTCAATAGAAAAACACACAAAAGATGAAATCAAGAGAGAAAATCTAGGTTGTGGGTTTTTGGGGAAGGGGTTTGACATTCAACTATAGTCATCACTATCATCATTGTGCTCCAAAAAAATGCTTCCTTCTTGATAATTGTTGAACAATTCTTCAATATTTCACTTTAACCTAGAAATTAAACAATTCCATATATAAATATAATGTTTAGACATCAAAATAAAGGGAAATTCCCAGTAAATGACAATGAAAAACACTATCAAAATATACCCCTAACAGACATTCCTTAAAATATGTCAAGTACATTTAAAAAAGTATGTATTGAAATCATCAGACCTAGGAGCTTTGTGAGAATTGAAAGAGGTGAAAACATCTTTGACCTATTGGTTAGTAAGAGTGACAAGAGACTCAGTGGAGTTAGTGGGGATTTTTTTCTAGGAGAGCTTCCTAAGCATATGGAGATCTGGAGAGATCACTTTTCTCTATCCTAGGATATGTTTGAAGAACCTAAGGAATTGGTTTTGAACATCCTAAAAGGAGAATTTATGGTCGTTAAAGTTATCAAGGGTTTAGTGAATATTATTCCTATTTTGATGAGAGATGATGGAATGGTGAAAACATTTAGTATTTTGATCCCCCATTTAAGTGATTTTATTCTAGAGGATTGTTTTAACAAACTTTTATAGTATTTCAAAGACTTAAGCAAGATATGAATAGCTTTTTATTCCTTCTCAAGGAGAGTGGGATTACTATTCTGATTATTCATAACGGATTGGATATTTTAAAGATTAGTTTTAATGGTTTTAACTCTAACACTGAGGTTTCCTAACTCTTTTTTATTTCAAAATTTAAGAGCATGTTAAATAGCTTTAAATTAAGCAACCACATAATACATGGGAGTGCCGTTGACATGGGTTAACCATGCTTGTTCCACCATAGGAGGAAATCTATAATGATTGACTAAGAAGTTGGAGAACCTAAAAGGAGAATGTCTGGTGCTCTAGAGAGATAAAGTACTGATAAGGATAAGGGAGTAATCAGAGATGTTAGAAGTTTCCACAAGAGCATAAGACTTTGAAAAGGAGGTGATATGGGTTAAATTTATAGTATTTTTATGTTAATTTAACCCTATTTTAGTGCTTAAAGGTTCTATTTATGTGTTATTACATTTACTTTGCAGAAGGGAGCTTAAAGATGGTGATTGGAGTAAAAAGATGGAAGTTTCATCAAAGTGAACTAAAAAGTTAACTATTAATGGCACCCTGCCAGGGTCACGTTGATGGATGAACAAGGTGCTGTTATAGATGAACAGAGTGCTGTTAATAGACGGCGGTGTGATATTAATGAATGTGCAGTAGCCATTTTTCACCTAAATCTTCAACATTTAAAGCTTGTCTTCTTTTTCCACTTACAACTACTCAATGCATATATAAAGGGGCCTCTCTTTGAAAATTTCGTCATCAATTTTAGGATCAAAACGCCTTAGTTTTCAAATCAAAGTAATCTTAGGTTGTTTTTTATTTCTTTCTTTTCTAATTTGAGATTTTCAGGATGTTTGAAGTTCCAGTAGTTGCAGTCATATAGTTTTGAGTTAGAATACAATCTGGAGATGTGATTTGGTTCATTATAAACTCTTAATTTCTTGTATTATTGTTGTTATTTTGTATCAATCAAAGTATTGTTGCTTAAGTTATATTTATGTTACGCTTTTATTAATTATTGTGCCTAATGGTTAATTATGTAATTTATGACTAATGCATGATTAGTGAATTAATCTTTTTTTTATTGAATGCTTAATGCTTGTCCTAATTTGATCACTTAGGATATTGCCTTCAGATAATCTAGGATCTGACAGTCTCTACCAAGGTTATTAGAAAAGCCAATAAACAATGTAGTTTAAATCAACGAACTAACTAAAGATTCATTGATCATGAGGGTCTGAGTCTTAGATTAGGAAAATTTAGGACTAGACTTCCTATACTTTAAGCCTATTACTTAAGTTTGAGGCATAACCAACCCCGAAGATAGGAACAATAGAGATAAGTCAGTGTCTTAACCATAGCGCTGCCTTGAATTAGAGAAGATCCAAGATTTAGCATCACTTATTCATCAATTAAATCATCAACTACAAGCTTAACTAAATAAATTAGGAAAAATAATCTATAGCACTTTTACAATTGATTGTATTTTTTCCAGGCTTTCTAGATTAGCTTTTAATTATTTATTTCTTAAATCATAAATTTGAGTGTCCTCTAGATAATTGTTATTCGATTGACCTAATACTTACATCCTATAAACTTCCTCATGGGATCGATACTTGGAGTCTTAAATATATTCCACTTTATTACTTGATTTAACCAGTAAACTTGCTGAAAAGTTAATCTCGAATTAATTGCTAAAATTTTCCATTGAAAGATAGATTAATTTGAGCTAATTTTGTTTATGACCAACTGCATTCAAGTCTTTGGTGTTGTTTCCAAGGAAGTGAATTGTAATATTGGGAATATATCGATGCCTGTTATTATAGAGATTTCTTATCTTGTTTGATTATTGTTTAGATTAGTAGTTCCTTTCTTTGTCTTGTTTTGTTGTCATCTTTGTTTGTATAGAGACTAGTCTTTTGGTAACTTCCTTTAGTTATCCAAAAGATGGGGAGGCAACAAGACCATCGACAAGAGCACCAATGGTATGAGCTTGAAGTTGACTAAGCTGATAATTGGACAAATAAATTTGAACAATTTGAAACCAATACGTCTAATTTTGAGGATTACCCTGATTATGCTTTGCTTAAATCTTCTTATTTTGAACAACCTTCACATTTTCCAAGTTAACCGTATCTTGAGTGTATTGATGAGAGAACCTTTTGTTGGATAGATCATCCTGATTAATATTGAATTAATAATGCTACAATCATTTTACATTTAGAAAATCCTTCTCAACCTGAGCATAATCAAAGAACTATAGAGTATATTTTAGAATCAATTAGGGAAATTGATTATGTAGAGCTAATGGAGCTAGCAAGTGAGTGTTGTAAGTCAGTACCAAGTTTATGTAACATAATTTCTAGCACTGTTGACCGTGAGCATCAATTCCAAGTCATTGAAAATAGGATAGATAAAGAATCTAAGATGGCATTTGAGAGCATAGATTTCGTAGGTATTTCGGCTTTTGATTCACGAGCAGAAGTTGAATACTTAGAATTTTTACCAAGATGCTTTGTTAAAAGTAAGACTTTTGAACTTAAGACCCTTATGGTTGGTATAGGAACCCTTCTAAAATTGGTTTGTCATTATTCAAAGGTTAAGGATGAGAAGTTAGGTGTTGGAACAAAGCTAAAGTTGAAAATTCCCTAACACTAAGGTCCAACTAAAAGACCTTAAAGAAGCACCTGTTAGGAGCTAAACTAACTATAGAAGTAAGATTTCATATGTTTTCAGTAAAATAGTATGATTTTTGCATGCTTTTGGTATGTTTTCTTTCAGTGTGTTTAGGTGTGTTTGTTTTTAGTTTTCTGTGTTTTATTTTGCTTCTGATGCTTTGATGTTTTGTCCTTTAATTTTCAGATAGCTGCAATTCACATCAAAGGAGAGCTTTCACTATCACATATTTTTCCAGGTGTATTTGTTTACTTTCTCTTGCATTTTATACTTATTTTTTATTTATGAACATTAGGGATGATGCTCCATTTAAGTGTAGGGGAAGGAAATGTTTGTTAATCACATTTGAGTATTTATTTTCTGATAGCTATTATTGGCTATAGTTATAGTGAAATATTGTGTTATGAAATTACATGTCTAGGAAAATTCCGTCTAGGAGATTGGATTTTAAGTGGGACCATTTATGACCCCTCCAGTCTTTCCTGGGAATTTACATGGTGGGATTTTTTAATACAATTTTTCACAATCCATCCACCTATATCAATTGATCAATTTTTTTTACTAATGTATAATTTATGGAAATTTGTTTGGATTTTGATGCTTATTATTGCCCATGTTTTCATTTAAATACAATTATTTTGAAAATTTTAAATGTCATATGATTAATTTTTATTATTAACGACTAAATGATTTTAACTCATTTCATAATTTGGATAACGGATAATTCATGACTAGAATGATATTCCACAAATAAAATCTAACTTCTTGTGTAATTTTATAACTTTTTTTAAGGAACTGTTCCCATTAGAATAAATAAGTAAATAAATATTTTAGTTAATTAAATAAGTGAGCGTATTTCACTCCGTTAATTTCTAATCTTATACATATGTATATAAAAAATAAAAAGACAAAAATAAAATAAAATAAAAAGAAAAAAAGTAATATGTGTGTGTGTGTGTGTGTATGTGTGTATGAGTAAGGTTGAAGTTATGAGTGGTGCTAATAGCTAGTTGATTTGATGTAACTCAATTGAGTAACCAGGGGTTGTTCACGACAAAATGTTCACTTTCAGTCAAAAGATTGAGTTACTTCTCAACCAAGCTGCTCACATATTTAATTAATTTAGTTAACTAAATAAATTATAAACAAAAGAATGTGAAAGTATTTTGAAAGTTGTTACATTAAACTCATTATTATTTACTTTTTGCATATGGAATTAATTTTTATTATTTAGGTTGAAGCTTGACAAAGGATGAAATGATTTAAATACAATTGCAAATTGATATTATAATTTATTATATAACATTTCGATGAGTCATTATTTTTTAAAGATGAAGAAGACATTTTCAATAATGATGTTTTTAATCTTTAATTAATTTTCTATTAATTATATACTAGTGTAAGAAAGTTGAATGATTGGTTTGCTTGAGGACAAATAAAAACTTAAGTGTAGGGAAATTGTTAGGGGTTAAATTTATAGTGTTTTTGGATGTTATTTGATGTTAATTTAACCTTATTTTAGTGCTTAAATGTTTCATTTATGTGTTATTATGTTTAATTTGCAGGAGTGAGCTTAAAGATGGAGATTGCAGTAAAAAGATGGAAGTTTTGTCAAAAGTTAACTAAAAAGTCAATCATCAATGGCACCCTGCCAGGGTCACATTGATGGATGAACAAGGTGCCATTAATGGACGGCGGCGTGTCGTTAATGAACGTGCAATAATCATTTTTTACCTAAATCTTCAACATTTGAGGCTTGTATTCTTCCTCCACTTATAGCTGCTCACTCCCTATGTAAAGGGTTACCAAACATTTTAGGCATTAGTTTTAGGATCAAAACAACTTAGTTTTCATATCAAAGTAGTCCTAGGTTGTTTTTCATTTCTTTCTTTTTTAATTTGATATTTTTAGGTTGTTTCAAGTTTCAACAGCTGTAGTCACATAGTTCTAAGTTAAAATACCATCTAGGGATGTGATTAGGTTACTTCTAAAATCTTAATTTCGTGTATTATTGTTGTTATTTTGAATTAATCAAAGTACTGTTGCTTCAGTTATATTTCTCATATGCGTTGATTAATTAGTGTGCTTAATGTTTAATTTCAATTAAGTTATCATACTGAATTTGTTTATGGATGGTTAATAATGAAATTTATAATTATTGAATTAATCTTTGTTTATTGAATGCTTATTGCTTGTCCTAATTTGATCACTTAGGATATTGCCTTTGAGTAATCTAGGATCTGATAGTCTTTATCTAGGTTATTAGAATAACCAATAAATAACATGGTTTAAATCAATGAACTAACTAAAGATTGGTTGATCATGAGGGTGCGAGTCTTAAATTATGATAATTTAGGACTAGACTTCCTAGGCTTTAATCCTATTACCTAAGTTTAAAGCATAACAAAACCCCAGGATAGGAATAATAGAGATAAGTCAGTGTCTTAACCATAGCGCTGCTTTGAATTAGAGAAGATCGTAGATTAAGCGTCACTGATTCATCAATTAAATCATCAACAACTAAAGCTTAACTAAATAAATTAGGAAAAGCAATCTGTAGTTCTTTTACAATTGATTAGAATTTTTCTTACCTTTTAATTATTTGTTTCTTAAATCATAAATCTGAGCGTCCTCTAGATATTTTGTAATCTGATTAACCTATTAGTTACATCCTATAAACTTCCTTGTGGGATCGATACTTGAAGTATTAAATACTCCACTTTTTTACTTGATTCGACTGGTAAGCTTGCCAAAAATTTAGTCATGAAATAATTGTCAAAATTGTCCACAGAAAGATATATTTATTTGATCATATTTTATATGTGTCCAACCGCAATCATGAGGCAAGCCACATGAAATTTATTAAGGCTTTATTAAATTTCATAGCAATAAAGAGGTCACCCTCTTGTTTGTTAGTCAAAGTGCAGTTCATATCAAAGAGGCCACAGGTCACTAAGCAATTAAAAAAATCATTCATATTATAAAGAGCAATACTATTTATACTGGTAGCTTGATGGGGATAAGGAAGGAGCTAAAATCCCCAACTATAAGCCAAGGCTTATAGACTATGGTAGAATGAACGCTTTTAAGGTATGGAAAAGTTTAGTCCTACGATTTTCATTGTTATAACAATAAATGTAAGTCAAAAAAATGGTTAAGTCTAGTTCAAAGATAGGATTTTAAAGGGATATGTTGTCAAGTTCTTACGACATCCTTAAAAATAAGAAAATCAAGTCCCAAAAACTATAAACCTAGAATTACTACTTTAAGATAGGTTGTTTATAACATTGCAACATTTGAAGATGAAGTAACATGTCTGGTTAATGATGACTAATAGGGGTCAAATTGATATGATTTTTGTAATTAATTTGATGCATTATGACCCCTATATTGTGTTTAAATGTTTAATTTATGTCCCAT
>JAOXYD010048456.1:0-13426 GCA_028565735.1 Pinacopodium congolense | reverse complement strand
ATATTAATTTGGAGTAAGTTTTGTTTATTTAAGTGTTTTTATTTATGTTTTGTATTTTTATTTTTTTTTTTATTTAATTATTAATGTTGGGTTAAAATTAAATTTTATTGGTGTATTTATTTATTATATAGGTAAATTAAATTTAAAAATTAAAGTGAAAAAGAAAAAAAGAACAGAAAAAAGGAGAAGAAGATCAGCCCAACAGCCCCAGTGCCCGCTGCTCCTGCGCCTGACCCAGAAGCCAGCCCACCAGCTTCCTCCAGCCCGTTTCCAGGTCTGACTCGTAGATGCTTCGCCCCAACTCGCATGAGCTTGAGCTAGTCCGTTTGCCCAGGAAACTTGAGCCCGCGCGAGAAGCCCAACCGCTATGCCCAGCGATCCAGCTCGCCAGAGCTAAGCTTGCGTCCTCTTGCGCCCAGCCCATCGCGTCTCCAGCTTCCCTTCACCAGCCAGCAGCCCAGCAGCCCTCCTCTCCCAGACCAGACCCCAGTAGGTAGTATTTGGCATCACTTAAATAAAAAGTCTTAAAAGAAAGCCGAGACTCGATCCTTAATAGGATAATCATAAGATCTAGCTGTGGGATGTCCATAAGTGGTAGAGGTGATACTGTAGGTGAAGATCGACAAGGTGGATGCACGCTTGATGTGGCCTCAGAAGAAGTCTCACCCATCTCCTCCTTAGGTGCTACTGGAGGTGAATCATGAACTGGTGGTGCCTCAAGCATCTCGCCCTCCTTTAACCTACGTCATACTCCTTGTACTCAAGCAAACTTCCATAGCTTCAATGTGCCTATGTTGATCTGAGTATAACGACCCTTATCCATTGATACCTTTGAATCAAAATTAACGCCTACTAGTTGAATGATCCTACTTAATAGACTTGGAAAGAAAAAGGTCTTACTAGTTTTATGCATCTTCACCACCTCCTTCATAGAAGTGATGATAAACCTAGCCAATAACAATCTTAGAATAACTCTTAACCCATAGAGCATTTTTTACAGAATATAGGCATCATTAAGCCTAACTTCATTCAATTCACTCTCCCTCATAACCACATTAGAACTCAGAATAGCAACAATAATACACTCCCTTACTTCTAAAGGTGTAATAGATTAAGCACAGTTATTTATCTTAAGTAATCTTAGGGTAGCAATAGCATTATCAACTGAAAAGTTGATATACAAAGCAACGAAACCTCTATGAAATGAGTCTCATGCCCTAGCATGAATATTCCCTTCATCTAGCACATTTAAAAATCCAATAAGAAAAGTACGAGTCAAGTGAATGAATAGGGTACCTCTAACAAAACTGCTGATTTTTATCGTATCTACCTCATCTTTTTCTTTAATGTCCATAAAGAATTTGCGAACCAAATCTAGATAAATATGCCTCGTAAAAGTAATAACTAACTCCCAACCCAACACACCAAAAGAAACTTGAGACATAAAATTGAGCCTCCAAGTATGGATGAATGGTTTGCTCATAAACAAATTTGTTATTGCGGTGGGACGTAAGTCAATCTGAATTTTCTCGTATAGTGAATCGAACCTTATCGAATGTTGGCCTTTTCCTCGATGGTTGTTCGAAAGCAATACTAAGTGGCATTTTGATCGAAAACTGTTCGATAAAAGCACCAAAATAAGTCACATAACACAAAGAAATCCAAAAAATTCTTTCATTGAATTTTCGAAAAATATTTAATGCATCTGAAAATTTTGGAAATTTTGAAGTTAATAAAATGCAACAAACTTGATATTAATTGAAATACTGTGGAATTTAGAACACAATTATATAAAAATCTAATAAAATAGAGGCCTAAAACTCAAGAAAAATTGAAAAACATACCTTCAGAGTGAATAGTTATTTCAAACAAATTTCTGGATTTTTGGGGAGAATCGTGTGAGATTTTGAGTGATTTGATGTTGCTTAAATGGATAAAGGATAAAATTTCTAATAGAATGATGCCAAGAACACTTAATTTGGTGCAAAAACAAGAAAAAATGATGGATTTTAGGTATAAAAAAAAAAAGGGGCGAGTTCAACTAAGGAGAGGGAAAGAGGGTTTTTGAAATTTTTAAACTGAACACATTGTTTTAACATTGTGTTTTCGAAGTAATATGATGGGTTGGAGAGAAATATGGTAGGCTGAGCTCACTGTATTAAGTTCGTCATACTAGTCCTACAACTGGGTACTAATATGGGGTCAATAGATTAATACAAGGGTCTATTTAAACCCACATATTAGTCATGTTAACTACTTTTCTCTTAATTTTAACCCTATTTTATACCGAAATTCTTCCTAAACCTTATCCTAAAAAAATTCAATGGATTGTTTATCAATTTACCTTTGAATTAAAATTAAAAACACTTAAAATCAAATTAAACATACCAAAAGCTAAGGAAATCATACCAAACCTACATAAACACATCTAAAAGGGCTTTAAACATTAAAATTACATCCTACCCACAAAATAAAATAAATACACATATAATTAACTATATAAAGAGGATAATTCCTGGTCAATAAGGATTAAAAAGTGAAAGAGTCTTAGCAGACTCCTCAACTTAACTAGGCAGATAAAATTTTTCTTTTTACCTATTTACTTTAAATGTTGAGTGACCATTAGTGACTTTAATGATTCCAAATGGATAAACCTTGTTCACTTCATATGGGCCTATCCACCTTGATCTCATCTTGCTTGAAAATAACTTCAATCTTGAATTATAAACCAAAACTGCATCACCCACATTAAGTTCTCTCTGAATGATATACTTATTATGCCATCTCTTGACCCATTCCTTATACAATTTTGAGTTTTTATAAGAATCAAGGCAAAATTCATCTAACCCATTCAATTGCAAAAGCCCTTTCTTCGCCAACTTTCTTTTAGCCAAAATTAAGAAAAATAATAGCCTAATAGGCACAATTTTCTAACTCAACAGGCAAATGACTAGTCTTTCCATATATCAACTTGTAAAGAGATATTCCCATAAGTGTTTTATATGCAGTTCAATAAGCTCATAGAGCATCATCCAACTTTAGTGACCAATAATTTCTTAAAGAACTAAAGGTATTTACCAAAAATTTTTAATTTTTTGATTTCAAATCTCAACTTGACCACTAATTTAAGGATGATAAAATATAGCAATTTTATAGGTAGCACTATACTTAGTCAAAAGGGAATCAAATTACTTATTGTAAAAATGTGTTCCCTAATGTATTAAATATCGTACCGGTACCAATACCAGATTTGTGTTAAAATGGTACTGTACCGGTACCGATCAATACCGGTACCACTTCAAATAATTTTTTAAAATTATAAATTATTTCTTAAATTTCATAAAATATGTAAAATTTTCTATAAACGTATTATGATGTATAGTTTTTAACTTAACTTTAAACTTTAAAAGGCCAAAATACAAAATTTTCCTTTTAAAAAAAATTTTCAATTTTTTTTATACCAACCGATATTTGAATATGGTACGAAATATGATTCCGGTACGGTATTTAACACGTTGGCGTTGACCCATCACTTATGATTGCTATAGGTGTCCCAAATCTTGTGAAAATGTTCTTCTTCAAAAATTGAATTACACCTCTGGCATCATTAGTTGGAAGCGCTACTTCTTCATCCTATTTACTCATATAATCTATAGCAACTAAAATGTATTGAATCGAGTATGACATCGGGAATGGTCCCATAAAGCCATGACCCCAAACATCAAATATTTAACACATTAAAATATTGTTTAGTGGCATCTCATATCTGTGAGAGATATTTTTTACCCTTTGGAAAGTATCACGAGACTTAACATAGTGAAATGCATCCTTAAACAATATAGGCCAATAGAAACCACACTCTAGCACCTTAGGTGCAATTCTAGTAGGCCTAAAGTGTCAACCAGTCTCTCTTGAATGACAATGACTTAAAATAGAAGACACTTCTTTAGTAGGAATACATCTCCTAGTTATTCCATCAGCATATATCATGTAAAAAATGGGTCAAACCAAATATATTTCTTTATCTATGAACAAAATTTCTTCTTCTGATGGTAAGAGAATTTAGGAAGCATAATATTACCAGCTGAATAATTCACTATGTCTATATACTAAGGTAAGGTAAGCATAGGTAGCAATTACTCTTCAAGAAAAAATGCTTATCGTCTTGGTCTTCTTCTTTTTCTATCACTATTTCATCCAAACGAGATAAATGATCTACCACAAAATTTTTCTCTTTCTTTTTATCTCTAATTTTGATATCAAACTCCTATAATATGAGAACCCATCGAACCAAACGTGACCTGGCATCCAATTTGTTCATCAATTATTTTAGAGTTGAATGGTCCGTATATACTATAACCATTGAAAGTGTCAAATAGGACTGAAATTTATCAAATGTGAATACCACAATTAACATTTCCTTTTCAGTGGTGGTGTAATTTAATTGGGAATCATTCAAAATGCGACTGGCATAACAACTTGGATGAAAAAAATTTCCATGCCTTTTTTGAAGTGCTACACCAATTGTAAAGTCACTTTCATCACACATCAATTCAAACGGAAAAGACCAATCAAGTGATACCAAAATAGGTACAATAGTGAGCTTCTCCTTCAATAATTGAAACAAATGCATACACTTATCATCAAAGTTAAAAATAGCATCCTTCTTCAGTAACTTAGTAAAAGGCTTTGAAACCTTAGAAAGTCCTCTATAAAGCACCTATAGAATCCAGCATGTCCAAAAATACTGTGAATTGCTCTAATTGAATTAGGAGGTGAAAGTTGAACAAGAACTTCTACTTTTGTTGGGTCTACTTTTATACCCTTACTTGATATTTTGTGACCTAAAACTATGCACTCTTATACCATAAAATAGAATTTTTCCTAATTTAAGACCAAATTGGTTTCTTCACATCTTCTCAAAACCTTATCTAAATTCTCTAAACATGCATAAAATGATGTGTCAAATACTGAAAAATTACCCATAAACACTTCAATGCACATCTCTATCATATCTGTAAAAATTGATATCATACAGCATTGAAAAGTGATAGGAGCATTGCATAAGCCAAAAGACATGCGTCTATATGCAAAGGTGCCGTAGGGACAAGTGAATGTTATCTTTTTCTAATTCTTAGGAGTAACAAGAATTGTCAAGTATCCACTGTATCCATTTAAAGTATAATGAAAACTATGTCTAACCAATCTCTCAATTACTTGGTCTATTAAGGGTAAAGGAAAGTGATCCTTTTGTGTCGATCATTTAACTTGTGATAATCAATGCACATACACCATCCAATTACTTTCCTTGTGAAAATGAGATTATCTTAATCATTCTTTATTACAATAGTTCCTCCTTTCTTTGGTACTACCTAAACTAGACTAACCTACGTAGAGTCAGAAATTGGAAAGATAATACCAGTATCTAGGAGTTTAACTACTTCATTTTTTACCACTTCCTTCATATTTAGATTAAGCATGCATTGTGGATTGGCCAAAGGTTTACTTCCATTTTCCATAAATATTCTATAAATACAAATGGAAGGACTTAACCCTTTTATGTCAGCTAAGGTATAACCTATAGCATTATGATGCTCTCTAATAACTCTTAACAATCTCTCCTCCATTGTATCTATTAATAATGAGGAAATAATCACAGGAAATTATGATGAAGGTCTCAAAATTGCATACTTTAAATGCAAAAAAAGAGGCTTCAGTCCAAGAGTTAGAGGCTCCTTAATTGATTGCCTTGAAAGGGATTGAATTGGCATATCTAAAGGCTCAAACCTTTTGGATTAAATACAACTAGAGGTCTCCTTTCTAAATTCTAATTCCTCTAATACTTTTTTTACTTCCTCTTCCCTTAATTCCAAAGAACTTGAATAAATTAAAGTCTTTTTTAAGGGATCGGAATAAAGATACTTGAATGGATCATCTAGAATATAATTAACTCCAATGAAGTCACATGAATTCAAGGTAGAGGAATGCTTCATTACTTGAAAAACATTAATCTTAATCTCTTCATCTTGAAGTATGAGAATGAGTTTTCCTCCATGTATATCTATCAGTGCCTTAGCAGTTGTCATGAATGGTCCTCCTAAGATAATTGGCACTATGCTATCTTATTCCATATCCAAGATAAAGAAATCAATAAGGAAAATAAATTTATCAACTTTCACTAAAGCATCCTCAATAATCCCTGTTGAATAGGTTACAAATTGATCAGTAAGTTTTAATAAGACTGTCGTTAGTTTAGGATCTTATAATCCTAACTTCTTGAAAATAGATAATGGCATTAGATTAATACTTAATCCAAGATCCTTGAAAGCCCTATCAATTTATAAACTACCAATCATACAAGGAATGGTGAAACTACTAGAATCCTTAAGCTTTGGAGGTAGCTTCTTTAATAAGATAGCAAAACACTCTTCATTCAACTTTACTGTCTCATACTCCTCTAATCTTCTCTTCTTAGATAGGATTTCCTTTAAAAATTTAGCATATAAAGGCATCTGAGCAATTGCCTCTGTAAATGAGATATTCATATAAAACATCTTAAAAATCTCTAAGAATTTCCCAAATTGCTTCTCAATATGCGTATTTTTCAACCTTTAAGGGTATGGTATCCTAAGCTTATATGGTTGCACATTTAGATCCGTAAACAATTTAGGTGGCTTCTTTGAACTTTCTTCTGCTTCTTCCTTTTCTTTCTTCTTCTCTTCTTTTTTAACTCTCTCTTCTGTCATGTCCTCCTTCTTTTCTTTCTTCTTCATTTCTCTCTCTCTTATCATCGTCTCTCTCTCTCTCTCTTCTGTCATATTCTCTTATTATCTCTTGTTCTTTACTCTCTATCAACACTTGCTTTCCTTTCTCTTCTACCTTCTTCCTTTCATTCTCAACCTCTTTTCTACTTCTTAAGATAATCACCTTAGCTTGCTCTCTAGGATTAGTTTCAGTGGTACTTGTTAGCTTACTAGGTAGCCTTTCCTGTAAAAGTTATGCAATTTTTCCAACTTAAGTCTCCAAATTCTTAATTGATGCCTCATGAATCTACATCCTAAACTCATTAGATTTAATGTACTTTAAAACTGCCTCTTCAAAACCGGGTGACTCTCTTTAAGGTTGATTGGCTCTAAATCCGAGGGACTCTTTAAGGGTTGGCTTGAATTTGTTGTAGTGGTTGCTAGTAGTTTTGATTATTACTCCATGAAAAGTTTGGATGGTTCCTCCAATCAGGATTATAAGTGTTTGAGAAAGGGTTTCCTCTTAGCCTATTGAAATTTTCAACATATTGAGCTTGTTCTAGTTCTCAAGCAAAAAGACTACCTTCTTGACATTCCAATAATGTATGGGAGGTACTATGACAGCTTTCACATTTAACTTTATGAAAACTATTACTAACTCCACTCATTAGACTATCTAACTTTTTATTCAATGCTAAGCTACAAGAATTATTTTATCATTAATCGCATAAAAATCATGTGGCTTTCTTGGGTGGCATTCAAAATTGTACTGAAAACTATTCGTAGCCATTTCATCAATGAGATTGTAGGCTTTAATCACAATCTTACACATGAAATTATCTTCAGCCGCATTATCAATGTTGCTATGAGTCGAAGGTGTCAAGTCAATATAGAAGATATCTACTTACTACCACATACTGAATCCATGACCAAAATACTTGGCTAGCATCTCTCTAAATCTTTCCAATGCTACGTATATAACTTTATTTTCATACTACACAAACAAGCTAATCTCAGTCTTCATCTTCTCTATCTTGGCTGGTGGAAAGAACTTAGCTTGGAACAACTTCATTAACTCATCCCATGTTGTAATGGAACTAGATTGAAGTGTTGATAATTAGGATTTTGCCTTATCTCTAAGAGAAAAGGGAAAAAGCCTTAGCCTAATTGCATCATTAGAAACTCTATTGCTTTTAAAAAGATAACAAGAATCAAAAAAATTCTACAAATGTTCATTGGGATCCTCTAAAGCTAAACCTCTAAATTGTGAAGACCTAATCATATAAATGATATTAGGTGAGATTTCAAAATTATTTTCAGTGACTCTAGGCCGAACAGTGCTACCCAGAGGTCTACCTTTGCTTCCCAATGTTAAGTCAATCATAGTTGGTTCTCTATTTTCTTCCTGAGGTCTAAAAACTACATGTTCTGCAGGATCCATTTCTATAGGTTTTGATTCTGTATTACTAAATGTTCCCACTTCAAAAGGATCAAACGTAGTAACTCGAGCTTCTTTCTTTGTCCTTCTCAATGTGCACTCAAGTTCTGGATCAAAGTCTACTAGCTTAAGATTTTGTCCCCGATTATGCATAAAAAATTAAATAAAATACAAAACAAATGCAAATAAACAAACAAGACAAATAAGATAATCAAAAAGCAACATATTCAAACAAACTAAAAAAATAGCAAATAAATACATAAAAATTTAGAAAATTAGGAAAATAATTTTTTCAATTCTTAAAGTAACTGACACTAATTTTCCTAATATTAAGCCTGTATTTCCCCAGCAACAACGTCAAAAACTTGTTATGTATTAGTTAGGTGATTATGAAATTTAGAATGATTTTAACGATCTTAATTTGAAAACCAACGTGATTAAGACAAGTGTACCTATCAAACAAGTAATAAAATAGAGTATTTTAAACCCTAAATGTCGATCCCACAGGAAAAATAGTTAACTACTAGGTTAATTAAATCACAATTATCTAGGAAAATCCAAATAATTTGATTAAAAACTTGAAACAATACTAAATTATTCTAACCCGGCTTAAACACTTAAATTTTATTTTTTTTAATTACTTTCAAAAATTTTTGAAAATTACCAAACATTAAAATTAGCTAAGGATTAGGTGATTGATGATTTAATTGAGTTTTAAACAGTTTTAAGGGCTAATTTAGAGTTTCTTCACAAAATCAAAACAAAGTTATTAATAAGACTTTGCTTTTTCTTTATTAATCTTAATTTAAAGTTTGGTTATGCCTTAAATCAAGTTAATAGCTTTAATTTCAAGAAGTTGATTTCTATATTTATAATCTCATATCTCTAACTCTCACAAAAGGTCAAATTTTGGTCATTCATTGATTAATTTATGTTATTTATTAAGTTTTCCAACAAACTAAGATGATTTCTCAAACTTGGATTATCTTTAGCTCTAATCCTAAGTGGTCAGCTTAAAATCAAAACTTTTAGACCCTTAATAAACAAAATTAAACCCTTTTACATGCCTCTAAAGTATCTTAAATCATAAACAAACCAATCCTTATCAATAAAATTGATTTAGCCACACATCTTAATCAAAACATACAAAAGATATATCTTAAGCAATATGCTTTCACAAATCTAAAAATATAAGTTGTAAAAATAATTTTAAAGGTTACAAAAATGTCTAAAGAAAGCTCCTGGATGTGTCTTGAACTCTCCAACTTGATTCTAGACTCTACCATAGCTCTAATTCATCAAGAACTTGCAAAAATAAAATAAAATCAAAGAATGTTCAAAGATGTAAGCTTAAGAACATAAACTTTGATTAATCTGAAAATATAGCAAGTACCTAAATATTCGGAGTTAGAAAACCCCCTATAAACTTAGATATATGTCTCAACTACAAGCTCTAACAAATAAAAACTCAAAAAACACACTAAAAATCAAATTGAAAGTGTTTGGATCCTATGAACTACTTAGAACACAAGAAGAGAGAAGGGAGAGCCTCTCTTTCCAACTCTAGATCTAATCTGCCTTGATTCAATGCGTGTCCTTATTATTTTCTTCTATTTTTCAACTTTAGCAGACTCCTACTTCACACTAGAAGACAACAGCATTATTGAATATCACGCCCAAGTTGCAATTATGGAGATTCGAGGTGGATATGTCTATTTGAATTCTAATATGAGAGGTTCACTCGAGGCAATACGACACCCTGAGCCCATCGTATTTATGCCAAATCACTACTCTAACACAGGGATCTGCATGAGCAATATGGGGGTCTAGTTAGCCCCATATATTAGTATTGAAATGTAAAAATTTGACCCTTTTCTTGATCCAATCTTCATTACATCTCTAATTTCTATAAATTAAACATTAATTGGATATTTAAACACTGAATTAGGGGTTATAATTCAATAAATAATCAATAAAATTCAATTAATTTGACCCCTAACAATGTGATAGAGCTATCTGCCAATCAGACTGAAACTGTGGTGGATTTGGGTTCTGCCAATTCGAGCTTCCTAAAATTAGAAAGAGACATCAAGTTAATACTTGCACCTAAAACGACCAAGGCCTTATCTATATACAAATCACCAACAGTGTAAGAAATGGTAAAACTCTCTGGATCCTTAAGCTTTAGTGGAAAATTCTTTAACAAGATGGTCGAACACTCCTTATTTAAATTCACTGTTGCATACTCCTCAAGCATCCTCTTGTTAGAAAAAATTTCCTTTAAGTACTTAACATAACAGACATCTGTGCTATAACTTCAACAAATGGAATATTAATATGAAACTTTTTAAAAATTTCAAGGAATCTACTAAACTACTTATCTAATTGTTTACCTTTAATTCTTTTAGGATAAGGGATCTAATGTCTTACTATATTAGTAATAGGGTCAATCAATGGTCATGTATTAATTAAAATCAAAATTTTTATGAATTTTTCCAATCAATTAAGTGATTGTTCTTCTACTTAATCATCTAAGTTCATATCTTAGGTGATTAAGTTAAGATATGCCTTAAGATCTCAAATAAACAAAGATTACCATCCAATTTTGTGATAAACATCCACTCAAGACATTCAATAACCTATTATTAGCTAAGATTCAGCTTAAAACATCATAATTAAATAAGAAAATTTGGATCAAAATAAAATAGCATAAGTTCTTGCATATATATATAAAAAAAAGAGATGAAATAAGGGAAAGAAGGGTTTAGATTTCACCAAAGGATGATATAAAGTGTTAGGTAACCTTTAATCACCTTAAACAACTCTTGAGAATCCTTAAAATAACCTGAAATTACAAGATACAAAGCTTGGAAAAGAAAAAGAAAAAGAAACCTAAAAACTATAGAAAGAAGAAGAGAATCAGATGTTTGATTTGAATTCTCTACTTTAATCCATCTTAACTATTGGAAAAATGATCTTTGAGGTTTCTTATATTTATTGGCTGCAAGTAGGAACAAGATGCAATAAGTGGAGAGCAAGTTACAGCTAAAAATTATGTGATAGCTACCAAAATGGTGCTTGAAGAGGAGCAATACGGTGGGATATGAAACTGTCATTTTGGTCCTTGTCTTCGAGAGTAAAACGACTGGCTGTGAAGCACAAAGACGAGATATAAGGGGATCACCGTTTTAGTTCTAAAACTTGACATTTTTGCTAAAAATTCGATCTTTTCTGCACTTTTTGGCTTCCATTTACATTATACAACATTTATAAATATAATTAAGCAGTTTAACAATAGTTCGGAAGCAACATGCCTTAAAATTGAATTAAATTCATATGAACAATTCCCCCACACTTAAACTTTGCTTATCCTTAAAAAAATTTTTAAATCATCTAGTTCAACATGACCTATAAGCATAGGTAAAAACTTTTCCAACTTATCAAACATAATCAACGCACCGATTTCCTTAGGTTTTCAAACATTATGCATCGAAAATATGGTTTATAGAAAATTAAGCATACTAAGTCACAAATAACTTTAAATCACTTCATGTTTCATCAAATTCAAACTCAATCATACTTCCACTCCACATGCAAAATAAATAGTGCTAAAGCAAGATGTATCGTCTTTCAAAACAATTTAACATCCTTTATTCATTAAAACAAAACATAAAGCAAAAATGTGAGCTTTTTAAAGCTTGGTTGAGAAGTCAAATAATCTTATTACACAAAGATGAACATTTTGTTATGAACATCCCCGGTATATCAATTAAATCACCTCACATTAACTAGCTACTAACACCACTCATAAACTTCAACCAATTGTTTCAAAGCTAGCGGAGTGAATAAATCACTTATTCCTTACTTTCTTTTTCTTTTTCTCTTTTTTTCTTTTTTATTTTGATTTTTAATTTCAAAATAAATCAAGATGATATGAGATTTTAGAGGTAAACATATTTTTCTTTAAAATTATGCATTTTAAACATGGAACTCATAATGATCAAAAGATGTCATCATCCAAAACAAGTAATTTAAAACCTTATGATCTTAAATAGGCTTGATCAATCATATAACATCTAAAAGGGGCATAATAAATGAAAAAAAAGGAAAATATCTAAAAATTGGCATCAAAATAAAAAAAGTTTTCCACGATTTATGGATTATTTTGAAAAAAAATGATAAATTAACATACTTTAGGCTAAATCAAACATAAGTGTGATAATCCATTCCCTCTCCCAAACTTAAATTGAACATTTCCTTAATGTTTATAAAACATATAATAAGCACATCGTAAAGGAAAAAGGAATCGAAAGCATCTGGATAGAAAATAACATCACTTGAAGATCTATTGAAGGTGAATTTGAAAACTTACTCCGCAAGATAATTAAGATTGAATACAACACCTGCACATAGCACAAAAGAGAATCAAAGCACTACAAACTAAATAAAAGTAGTTATTCTTCATAAAGTAAATATGACCAAAGAATAATAAGGAGCACAAAACAAAAGGAAACAAAAGAAAAGCACACCGAACAAAATAAAAAACACCAAAGCATACTTTAAACATACTACTACGGTTGGGTTGCCTAATAACAAGCACTTTTATGAGGTCATTTAGTTGGACCTTAAAGTTAGGGAATTTTTAATCTAAAGTTTAGCTCTCCATCTAATTGATTACTTTTATCCTTTGGAGATGGGAAAGCTAAATTCCCATGGATCCTTACACATTTAATTAAGTGTTAAAAAGCATCATAAATCCTACCTGTGAAGACAATCAATGCATAACCCTTACCTTGAGTAAAGTACCATGGTAAATATGTAAGCATGATTACCTTTAGCCTATGATTAAAAGGAGACACACCTAGAAAATCAATGTGCTCAATTAATACTTCAATATTCATCAATTCATCATTTTGATCAACCATATAATTACTTAATTCATGAAACTCCGTTGATTCAATTTCAAGATCCTTTTCATCTCCATTAAAGTGATAAAAATATTCATATCATCTTGTTCACAATTAAAAGCCATTGATTCATTGTGATCTAATGTAGGAACATGTTGTTCATTAATAATATCTAATTTAACCATAGACTCATTTAATGGTGCACCTAAACTTTCATTAGTTTTAAGAGCTTTTTCATCATTCATGCACAAAAAAATTTCATCAACATTATGTTCAAAAGGAATTGAAAACTCTTGATTAACATTATGCATATTTAAAGGTGCTACCCTACTTGGCTC
>JAOXYD010048445.1:0-13426 GCA_028565735.1 Pinacopodium congolense | reverse complement strand
CACATACTTAGATAGATCTACAAATATGAGCTGAATAAAGTAGTTTAGAAGTTACAAAACATGTTTAGAAAGCTTCTAGATAAGTCTTGAACTTCTTAATTTGATCTGGACATCAACACAGTTTCTGAATCCACAAGATTCTCTACGTGTTTCCAATGTTTTCTTAGGTCTATACAGACAACCTGGACCTCCCACATGTGCTAGCAAACTATAGAATTAATTAGGATCATGCCAGGTTTGAAATCTTCAAGATTTGGAGCTGAAATTGTTGATGTTGTGTACAACAGCACCCTCTCAGGGGGCCGTTAATAGGCAGAACAAAGAGGTTTTCTTTATGTTTTTTATCCAATCTTCATCATTAAGCTCCATTCTGCAATTTAAACATAATAAGACATTAATTGGACACTTAAGCACTAAATTAGGGGTCATCATTCAACAAATTAACTATTAAAACTATATCAATTTGACCCCTAACAACATTGCATGAGAATATATATTGAATGAGTTGAATAAATGATGAATGGATGAATAAATTAGTATGATCAATGTTTTAGTAAAGTGGTTATGATGTTATGACTTGTATGATTAAGTCTTGGGTTGTATGAATTGAATTAGAGTTATATGGGTTCAAGTTAATTTAGTTGTGCATCAGATTTTATATGATAGGATAGATGAAAATCATTAGATTAAAGTATTAAGCAAATTTTGGTAAGATGATTGAATTTGGTTATATTGAAATGTGAACTTTTTGTTGTGAAATATTGGGTTAGTATTGTTTTGACATGATTTTAAGCTTAGTTGGATTTGGAGTTGCTTGGATCGAACTATTGAAAATTAAAGATAAGTCAACCAAATAAGGAGATTGATCAACTAAATAGATAAATGCTAAATATAGATCAACTGAAGGACAAGATCAGTTGACCAAACAAATAATATTAAAGGGTCAGTCAATTGAGTGGTTGTATCGATCGATCGAATGTTGTAAGTTAGCATATGAATGTTAGACAATTGCTAGTTTTGCAGCAATCATGCTAATTAATATTAGGCAATAGTAACACAATGGAATTATTGAAGCTTTGGGTATAAATAAGTGTTGTTTGTATGGTTTATTATATGAGAAATATTGTGAATGCACTATACAAGTGTTTGAGTGTTCTTGAGATTGTTTATGAACTTTTGGTAAAGTTATGTGTTAGTTTTAATGTGCATTCATTTATAAATTTTATGGAAGCCGCTAAACACTTTGGTAAGGTTAAGAGAATGACATTTTGTATGTGAGTTTGGGAAATTAAGAGTGAATTCTTATAAGGGTTATTCTTAAGCCTTGAAAAAGAAGAGTGCGTTGTGAGGTTATTCCTTAGCCTTGAAAAGGGAGTATGGTGAGGATGTCCTTTAGCCTTAGAAAAGAAAGAGTGAAAGGTTATCCCTGAGTCTTAAAAAAAGGATTGCATTACTAACATTGTATTTGTTTTAATTGCAGTAGTGTCAAAATCTTAATAGTGGTATTGGGGATTAAAGTGGGAGTAAGTGGACAGCGTCGAACTAGAATCAATCATTTATGTCCTTCTTCCTTACTCTTTTACTTTTATGAATTTGTTTTTATTGTTTAGTTTATTGTTATTATTCAATTCGATAAATTAAAATCATTATTTATCTTCCGCATTTAAATAAATTGGAAAAATATTAAGTTGTATAACTTAGAAGAATTTTTTTCACACCTAATTCACCCCAATTTTAGGTGCCATTTAGGGCTAACATGAAATAATCATTAGGTCACTAATTTTCCAAGAGTAAAATAACACTTGGATAGTGGGTAAAGTAGTTTCATTGTGTACAATTTATCTTTTGTCTTTTCTTCGATTTTTCAGAAGTAGAACAATGCCCTATCCTAAAGTCAAATGACGTCATTCTACTCTAGCATTTTACTTCTAAATTCTACTCTAGCATTCTACCCTTCTTTGCATTTAAATCCTTAAATCTAAAGTCTACATAAAAATGTATCAAATTAGCTCATTAATAAAAAAAATAATGGGCAAAATCATTTAAGAAAACAATAGAAATAACTATCTGAATTACCAAACTTCAAATTCATCCACACTTGAACACTTTCTTGTCCTCAAATAATTTATCTAAACAACCATTTAAATACATTAAAATAGCAGTCATAAGTTAATTAGGCATTTAACTACAAACAAATGTAATTAATAATAACTATTATCTCTTAACTTTATCTTAACTATGACTTAATGCACACAATTCACACAACATGATTATTTGGCCTTTATAAACAGCATGAAGCATCCAATCTATCCTATATAGACCTTCATACAAACTTTAATAGTAACTTTGCAAGTGCGTTTTATGATCCATATTGCGTAGTGAGTATATTTATGCTTCATCTTTCCATTTCATAACATACCATTTACTTTCTATATTTATTTATTTTCCTCTTTTTTAGATGTAATTTGAAAATTATTCCACTAGAACTTAAAGTGCTTTTGCATACTCATAATTTTAGCTATTGTTTGACGTGAAGGTTAATATTTTATGATGAAGAACCCTAGTTACTAAGCAAGTAAAATCAACCGAGTATATATATATAATTTTAAAGAAAATAAATTAAATTAGACACTTGATTCCAAGTTTGTATAGAAAAAATCATTCAAAGTTTCCTATAAAATTTAACACTAAATATAAAGGTCAATTGAGTTACTACAATTCATGAAATAATAATTAAAGAAAAATAATAATTAATCAAAAGATATTTAGTATTGACTATATCAACCACACTAATTACGTTAAGTACACCAAATAAACATCATATGATCATCAAAATTATTCCAAGTAACACATATGAGGAAAAATTATTGCCTATCTAGCAATAGCTCATGAATGGTAGTCAAAGAAATAAATGGAAAAGAAGATGGAATCGATGGATCTATACTACCTAGAGGATTTGATTATATCAAAACTTCCTCAAAGATCTTATTAAGCATAGAATTAGGATCAACATTGTTAGGTACTAAAGCTATAAAATCATCTAATTGTTCATTAGGTTTCAATGCGTTTGTACTTGAATTTATTATACTTCTAGATTAATGATAATAATACTAATAATAATGGAAGCTAAAAGATGAACTGCAACCTTATTAAGTTCAACTGGTCGACAGAAGTCTTCTTTTGTTTCTCAACTATAAAGTATGACCATGCATATTAGCTTATTATCCTAGGTCATAATAAGTTGATAGGATTAATCTTTTTCTTTTTGCCCCGATATCGCCACGTGGGAGGGACATAGGGATGTAAAAAATGAAAGAAGGGGATGGGATTTCTCTCACTTTTGGCACAGCGGGCCCTATAACTATCAAATACCTTATTCATTCTAATTCCTGAATTTATTTGAAGTACCTATAAACGACGAAAATTTATTTTTTCCCTATCTCTATCCCATTCAAAAGTCACCTCTTTATTAATGAAATTCCTTGTAAGTAGTTATGGGAATTGATAGCAGTGCATTATATAGAACACTAGGTAATGATTTGATTTGTTTTCACCCCTACCTGTCTTTGAAATTGCCTTATTTATGTATGTTTAGGGTTAAAATGCAAGCTCACCCTTAATTAAATAATTTAGTGTGAGATTGGTTATATTTCAATGATTTTCTAAAAAAGATCAATATAAGTCTTTGATAACACTATTAATGTTCCTGTAAACCATCACTAAAGTCCTAGATCTAGATAAAGAACTAACATCACTAAAGAATGAATCTCAAAGGAACCACTATTGTATTGCCATTCAAATTTAGAAGATAAATGGTTCCTAATAACAACATTATTGTGGATCATGCAAACTGTTGTTGATGATCAATTTTCAGACAGTATATCAATGTTAGGTTGGAATGGCGCCATTGTTCATTCATTTCAAGTGCCATATATTCTATATAAGTGTGGCTTAAGAGATGTTTCAAGGGTAAATGAGTACTTTTACCCTCTAATTAATCCTAAATCAAAGATGGTCATATATTAATAGAAAATTAGAGAGTGCAGTAGATAATAATTAGTCCTTTACAACCTTTTTAGAGAGTTCTTAGCTTTTTCTTTGTAAGTTTTCTATCAACTTTTTCATTAGAAACTCAAGTAGAATTTTCAAGTGTTCTAACAGGGGATTCTAGGGATAAAGAGTTGGATTACAATTAGATAGCCATATTTTGAGTGCATTTCTTACCCTTTAATTCTTCTATATCTTAACTCTTTTTTTTTTTTTACAAATGAATATGTGATTTTCAATTAAATACCTTGTGTTTATTGATAAACTTGTGTGTTTAAATTGATTAATACTTACAATAAGGTAATTATGTGGATTAAATTTTCTAATTGCTTAATTGTATGATGATATTTGTTTATTTAAGTGTATAATTATTTGTCAAACTAAGGGAGGTTCCAACTTATAGTTTTGTTGATGAAAAAACATAAATTTTCCTAAGGTTTTGGTTTTAATGTATTATAAAGATAGGTAAATGTGAAATGTGCAAGATTATACATGTTAGAGCCCAAGGATGAAGTGTTTTCATGAAGAAAATATTGAAATAGAGCAAACATTAATGTCAGATTAAGTGACGAATGGAAGATCAAGACAAAAAAAAAAGATAAATAGTTTTAGACTTGTATTTTTGTATGCAAGTCTTGAATTGATCTTATTAGTGCTTTAAGGTTTCATGAGTTTGGATATTGATTTTCATTTAGGATCTTGGTCAAAAGTTTTAAAATTCTCATTTAAATCATTTGTAGAATAGTATTTGGTTTAGATTTTTGTATTGGTATGGAGTTTTATAATCAAGAGGATATTTGATTTTTTTTTTGAAAGAAATCCTTTTGAAGTGTTTTGGAAAGTTGTACAAGTCCTGTTTTTTTTTAGACTTTTGAAAAAGTTTAGGAAAACTTTGAAAATTTTTTGAAGTTTTAGGATGTTTTCATAAGTGCTCAAATTTTGAATGTAAGTATTGGCTTGATCTTAGGGTCTAGTTTAAAAGTTTTACAATTTTAATTTATATCATTTTCAAAATAGTATTTGGTTTAGAGTTTTGTATTTGTATGGAGTTTCATAATCAAGAGGAAATTTGAAGATTTGTTTCAAAGAAATCCTCTTGAAGTGATTTGGAAAGTTGTATGAGTTGTATTTGTGCATGTTCACATATGACTGAGTCAATATTTTGTGTGAAAAATGTTTTTGATATGTTTGAGACAGTTTAAGAAAACTTTGATAAGGTTTTGAGGTTCTAGGAGGTTTTCACGAGTGCTTAAATTTCTATATACCAAGAAATATTTTGTGTTTAAATTAATTGAAATGTCTTGGTATTTAAAATCACTTTAAGAATGAATTAGAATTTTTGTGAATTGGTTTTAAATTGAGAAGAATAGTTTTAAGAATGAATACAAAAATTTGAGAAATTTTGAAAGAGTTTAGAAATTATTTAGAATGAAAATTTCCCATAACCAAGATAAATTTAATGTTTCAATTTAACTGACATGTATTGCTATTTAGCATGACTTAGGAAATGATTTGAAAATTGTGTTAGTTGATTTTGTAATGAAAGAAATTTTTTTGGCATGTTTGGGATTATTTTATAGTTGAGTTTGAATTGAAAGTTTTGTAAATGTCCTTAATTTTTTATAAACAAAGAAATAATTTTTTAAAGCTAAATTAAATAGACTTAGTATTCAAAATTTTTTTAGGAAAGTTTTAAAATTTGTATCAATTGGATTAAAAATGAAACAATTGGTTTTGAATTGTTAATTTATAAGTTATGTAGATTGTAGAAGTTGGAGAAAAAGTTTCTAGATGACTTGGTTCAATCAGTTTATGTTCTTAGTTGTTTGATCTACCATTGCTTAAGGTTGTTTCACCAATCAGTTAAAAATAGGCACATTGTTTTACTAAATGAAAGGAGTGGTCAACCAACCATTAGTCGACTACTTTATGAGGATTGGTTGATTGAATGAGCCTAAAAATTAATAACAACTACTTTCAGCTTCGAGAAAATGGTTGGATGTTTGTTTTTTTTACAGTTTTTTTATTTTGTAATGGCTATTTAAGCTTAGGAATCTTGTAAATAGAAGTATAAGTATTAGAGAAAAATCTTCATGAACCTTTTATGAGTGTTTAAGTATTAAATAAGCTCTTGATTGGTTTTATGTGTTGAATGAGTTTGAGAGTAGGAGTTGGATTTTTAAGTTTGCATTTGTTGCATTTTTAATCCCTCATTAAGAATTTTTTTTAATCTAAAAAGAGTTTTAGGTTATGTGTGCTTAAGTTGAGATTGAGAGCTTGATTTTGTTGTTGAAATTGATTATGAAAGGTTTACACTTCACTTGACCTAAAGGAAGATTTATATTTGGATATTCTTCAACCTAAAGAAAGGTTTGTGAGGGTTTCTCTTCACTTTCTTAGAAGGAAGATTATAAAGATTTTTTCTTCACCCTAAAAAAAATTATTTGATATAGTGAAACATCCAAGTGAGAGCTTAGAGAGTGGTCGTAAGTAAAGGGTTTTCTTACCAAACCACTACAAAAATTGATTTGTACATTTTCGTCACTACTCTTTTAATTTTTTAAAATTATTATTAAAATTTTTTAATTCAAATTATATGCATGTCATGACACTTAGGTTCATACTTTGCAAAAATTAGTTTAGGTAGTATAACTTCAAAGTTACATATTATTTACCCCTCCTTTTAGGTGTTCCATCTAAGGCTAATAAGTGGTATCATAGCGGGTCTCATAAGTGCTTAAATTTCTAATGAAATCAATGACAAAGACTAAATGTAGCACATCTGAATATTTTGAATGATTCATATTGTCAAAATGGGCTTGATGTATGTCGAACCCCATTTCTTAATGGTTATGAATGTTTGATTTAGTAAATTAGAATGAAAATTTTCTTGATGGGACAAAATTTGGATTTTTAGGAAATTTTCTCAAATTGACTTTATGTCTCTACTAAAGCTGTAAATTGTCAACAAGTCCCCAAGTTAGAAAAGAGTGGGTGCTAGTGAGAAAGAACTTATTTCTTTTAATATTGATGCTATGCATATTTTATTTTATGCATTAAATAAATTTTTTTGATAAAGTTTCGATGTATAGATCCACTAATGAGATTTGGTGTCGGTTTGATGATATTTATGTCGGTGACTATCAAATCAAAGAAGTGGAGAATGCGTAAGTGGAAGAAGAGCTGTTAGATGTGTGATTTATATCCAATGAAGAGGACGACCTAGTCTCTAACTCAAACTCTTCTGATTATAATGTTGTTGATGATAGTGATATTGATTATCTTATGATGAGTTATTTAAATTTTTAGAAAAAAACTTTCTTCCAAATATAGAAATATATTGAAGCACTTAGAAGAATGCATGTTAAAAAATGAGACATTGAAAAATGAATTGCATGAAATGGAAGTATTTAAATTTTTAGCAATCATAAGTAACAGAAGGAAGAAACTTTTTCCCTAATATAGAAATATATTGAAGCATTTATAAGAATTCATGTTATAAATGAGAGATTGAAAAATGAATTGCATGACATGGAAGAGCTTAGGATTGTGGGAGTTTCCAAGCATAATGATTATAGGAATAGTTTATTACAAGAGAATGAGGCATTGAAGAAGAAGATCAATGAACTCAAAGAATCATTATCAAAATTCACTTAAGGGATTGAAAATTTGACTAACATGCTAGGAGCTCAAAGAACTCAAGTGATAGGCATGGTTTGGAATTCACTCAAAGGAGTGCTTCTAATAATGCAAAAAAAAAAAGCATTTATGAAGGGTAAGGATTTAAAAAAAGAGAACATGCCCAAGCCCTCATTTTAAAATGTAGCTTCATCATTTAAAATCCATTTTAGTAAAAAATAGCTTCATCATTTAAAATCCATTTTAGTAAAAAACATCATGCTTTCATATGTTGATCTATAACAAAATTTAAGAGGAATTTAAATTAAGGTGGAAATAGGCACAACTTTTATAGAAGTGCACAATCCTCTTATAATTCTTTTAGGTGTTATGAAAAGAAATATGGTTCTACACATTTCCAAGATCCCGACATGCATGATTATAATACTAGAAGCACATCATATTTACTTCTAAGGATAAAATTTCAGTAGGAAGACATTGTACATGCATGTACTTCATACATGCCTAGATATAATTATAGGAAGGTATAATCTAAAATTTTCCTTTAGGCCTCATGTAAAGCCTTACGAGGGAATTCATTTCCATTCTATGTATATAATACTAGGAGCATGCAACATTCAGATTCTAGGCCTCCCAATCATCAAGGGATAATATATTATGATAAAAGACTTAGAAATGTATATACATACAACAATATAAGGTCGCATTCTCATTTTTATGATGTTCTTATAATTTTCTATTTTTTTGGTGATTTAGAGCATATTAAGAAATTTTTTTTTACTAAAGAAATAATTTATTTGAAAACCTTTAAAAATATGGATTGAGAATGATGTGAAAGCTAACCACCAATGACCCAAGTTGATGTAGGTACTTAGAATAAATTGATTCTTTTATTGTGTAGGTTAACATAAATTAATATCAAGTAGATCTCAAGTAAGGAAGAAAAAAGTGTTGTCTCTAACAACTTAGTGGAAATGAAAGATTCACCTTGAAGCCCTAACATGAACCAACCAAATAAAAGCATATTGTTGAACTAAGTGAGGAAGAAAATGAGGTAAAATTAGTGATGCAAAAATGAGGCACAAGTTTGCTTTTACAATGATAATGTTTGAAATTTTGGCCTTACCATATATATTTTTTAGTTTAAAGAAATTTGCGTGTGTATAAGGGAGTTATTGATAGCTTTTGCATGGGTAGGATAGAATGATTTTTTAAATTGATATAATTGATGAATGTATTTGGAAACATATTTTACATAAGTACTTTTCCCTTATGCAATTAATTTTTTTCATAATGCATAAATTTAGGGGAGTATATAATTTGACATATTTCAATTATTTTCATATGGTTCTAGGAGAACTTGTGTGATGTTAGATGTTTTATGTAGAGGGAGTTACTTTTTGAATGTTATTTGTGCTTATAATTTATATTTTTAATGGATAATATTTGAAAATATGTGTTTTTGATGCATAAAATGTATAATGTGGGCAAATATATGTTTTTGATGCACTTTATATTGTTATCCATTTTTATGATACACTTATTCATAATGCATGAATGCATACATTTAGGGGGAATGTAATTTTTTTAATAAATAAATTATTGGGGAGAGAGATTTATGTGATTTTGGGGAAAGAGATAGGTAGTTTGGAGATATTTCCACATCATTAGGAGATTTTTAGAAATTATTAATGAAAGTTTTCCAAAATTATGGTTAGGTTTGATTTTTGCCAATTTGAGATTGGTTTTTTAACAATTGTAAGTTGGTTTCATTAATAATTGGTACCCCTTTTAATAACTTTTTTTATGATACCACAAGGGGGTAGTGTTTGGAGATATTAAGGAGAGTGATAGGAGTGATGGATCAAAAGGAGGATTCATAATGGTTTGATTTATATGCTTTGCCTTCCATTTGTTTTGAATATGTTTCCTTAATATCACATGTTTTGTTTTCATAAAAAAGAGGAGGGGGGGGGGGAGATTATTGAACTAAGGGAATTTTCAACTTGAAGTTTTGATAATGAAAAAACATAATTATTATAATTTTTTTAGTTTTAATGTAATAAAAAGATAGTTAATTGAAAAATATGCAAGATCATATATGATAAAGCCTAAGGAGGAAGTGTTTTCATGAAATAATTATTAAAATTGAGTAGGAATTTAAGTGAGATTAAATGATGAATGTATGATTAATACAAGAAGAACAATATTAGATATTTTTAGACATGTATTTTTATATTCAAGTCTTGTATTAATCTTATCAATGCTTTAAGGGCCCATGAGTTTGCATATTGGTTCTCATTTAGGATCTCGGTTAGAAGTTTTATAATTTGCATTTATATCGTTTCCATAATAGTATTTGGTTAAGAGTTTCATATTGGTATGGAGTTTCATAATCAAGAGAAAATTTGATGATTTGTTTCAAAGAAATCCTCTTGAAGTATTTTGGAATTTTGTATGAGTTTTGTTCATCTGTTTTTTACTATGGTTGAGTTAGTATTTTATATGAAAAATGTTTTGTGAGACATTTGAAAAAGTTTATAAAAACTTTCAAAAAGGTTTTGAAGTTTTGGAAAGTTTTCACAAGTGCTCAATTTTTCAAAAACCAAGACATATTTTGTAATTAAATTTACTTGAAATTTCTTAATGTCCAAAATCAATTTAAGAATGAATTAAAACTTGTGGAAATTGGTTTTAAAGTGAAATTAATAGTTTTAAAAATGTTTGAGAAAGTTTAGAAACTTTTGAAAGAGTTTGGAAATTGTTTAGAATGAAAATCTCCTAAAATTAGGAAAAAATTTTGTGTTTAAGTTTAATTGATATATCTTGGTATTTAGAATCACCTAGGAAATGAATTGAAACACGTGTGTGTTGGATTTTTAGTGAATGAAACGTTTTTGGTATGTCTAGGAATGGTTTACATTTTAGTTTGAATTAGAAGTTTTGCAAAAATGCTTTATTTGTCATGAATCAAAATATAATTTGTTTTTTAGTTAAATTGAAAAGTATTGGTTTTCAAAATTACTATAGGGAAGTTTTAAAACTTATATGAATTTATTTTGAAGAGAAAACAATGGATTTAAGTTGTTAATTCACAAGTTATGCAAACTACATAAGCTAGAAACCAAGTTTATAGATTATGTAGTTTGCATAATTTATGAATTAACAACTCAAATCCATTGTTTTCTCAAGTTATGCAAACAACCAGGAGGTGTTTGGAGTTATGTCGACCAGTTAAAGTTTTAGTTATTTTATTGGTCTACCAATGCCTTGAAAATAGGCACATTGGTGAATCAAATGAAAGGGTTTGTTAACTAATGGTTTGTTGAAAAAACTAATAATGGCTTTTTCTAATGATTGTTTCAAGTTTATCATAGCTATTTAAACTTGGAAAGCTTATAAATAGCTGTTCTAAGTGATGAGCGTTTATTCATTGAATGAGCTTTTTGTTAGTTTTATGTTTTGAATGAGTTCGAGAGAAAGAGTTGGATTTTTTAATTTACATTTGTTACATTTTTTTAGCCCTTTCTAAGGATTGTTTTAATTAAGCAAGAGGTTTGGGTTCTCTCTGCTTGATATAATATTGAGAGCTTGAGCTTGATTTTTTTATTGAAATTAATTAAGGGTTAATTTTCAACCTACTTAAAGGAAGATTTGTATTAAGTTACTCTTCGCCCTGAAGAAAGATCTGTAAGGGTTTGCTCTTAACTCTCTTGGAAAGAAGATTGTAAGGATTTGTCTTCACCCTAAAGAAATTTTTTGATATAATGAAACATTCGAGTGAGAGCTTGGAGTAGACATAAGTTGAGGATTTTCTTATTGAATCATTATAAAACTCAATATGCGCATTCTCTTCCTTACTCTTGTATTTATGCAAATTGTTATTAAATTGTTTAAATTTCAAGTATATTGGCCTATCATCACACTCAGGATGAATTGTAGTTTATGGACTTCATACTTTGCAAAAATTAGTTTAGGTAGTTTAGGTTTAAAGTTTAGAAAATTTTAATATACCTAATGTCCCCACCTTAGGTGTGCCATTTAAGGCTAAAATTATCTATTTTAGATTAGCCATCAAGAATAGGTTCATAGGTAACTAGGTGTTGAACCAAGGTTGGTTCCAATCTTGGTAATGATGATAAAAAAATATAAATTTCACTAATGATTTAAGTTTCTGGTGTAAGTTTAAAAGGAAAGTACATTTGGTGATAATTCAAACTGAAACGCTTGGAATTGGGGGTCAAATTTAAATAAAATGGAAGAACAAGAATTATGGAAGATCCAAGACCTTTAGTTAGGTAGTTTAAACCTATTTTAATTTTTTTTCTTGATGTTTAAACAATCTTTGGGCTCAAACTTTTGCATATTGAATTTCATAAGCCTTAAAGTGGCATAAATTTTCACTACATAGGTTAAATTTTGAATTTTAGTCAATAGAATCAATTATAATATTTAAAAGGCCTTGAAAAGTGTCTTAAAAATTGTAAGTGAAGTTTGTAAAGAAAAAGAAACAACGTAGAAATATGCATGAATTGTTTTAGATTTAATTTAAAATGAAAAGTTTTCAAAATGGGATAAAATGATCATAAACCAAGATAATTCGTGTTTTTTTATCTCAATTTTCATGTTTTAGTATTCGAATTCACTTAGGGAATGTTTTGTTACTTGTTTAAATTGAAATTAGATTGAAAGAAATGAGTTGAAGATGTTTTTAAACGAGTTTTATGTTTTGATAGAATTTGGAACCTGGGTTTTTAGGACAGGTTGACTAGTGCCTTTAATAGGTCGACCAGTGTGCTATAAAAAAAATTAATCAGTTGACTAGTGAAGAAGATCAATCTATCAGTGATTGGTCAATTGATCTAAGTCTTTAGTCAACTAGTTGAGCAAAATTTCTAATGACTAGTTTTGAAACATTCAACAATTAACTTTTCTTTCATCCCGCAATGGGTTGTTTATGCAACCAATATCTCTATTACCTTAAGAACACTATAAACAAGGGCTCTAATGCATTTGGAGCAATCTTTAAGCAGTCTTAATTAAGGTTTGAGTTTACAAAGTGATCTTTATCAACTTTTCAAGAGTTCTTGTGTTCATCTTCTTCAATATTCATTTTTCAAGCCTCAAATTATATCTTGTGCTTTCAATTCAACATTTTTATTCCTTTAAGCTTTCAAGAAGTTCGTAGCTCATATTTTTCGTCTCTGAAAGCATAAAAATCAGTTCATTATTGAGTTTTAAAGGAAAAATTATTGAAGGTGTGTTTAGTTACTTCAAAAGAGATTTTTTTAATTATTAGGTTGGGATGTAATATAAATAACGATCTTTGGCTTGAAAAAGATTAGTTAAAGGTACCTCTTCACCTTCAAAAAAAAAAGGACTGGGTTTATAAGGGTTCCTCTTTACCTAAAGAAGAAGTTGTAACTAGTTTTTGTAATTTAGTGAAACTTTCAACATCATTTTTAGAGAGATAATGTAGTCTAAAGTTGGTTAACATAATTTCTATAAAATCTTGTGTATCCTCCCTTCGTTGAGCTCTTCAATTATTGATTATTGTGCTATTGATTGATACGTTATGAACATTTTAGCCTATACAATAGCATAACTTTTTAGGATGAATCTTGGTATAGGCTTTGCATATAGTTGGTACTTGTTTAAGTGGCTTAGTGTTGCGTTGGTTAGGTGACTTTAAAATTTACAGGCGTTTGAAATGATTTTTACTTTTAACCAACGTGTTCTT
>JAOXYD010048444.1:0-27121 GCA_028565735.1 Pinacopodium congolense | reverse complement strand
AATAATCTATAAATATATTATATTATATAATTTTTAACTTAACTTTAAAATTAAAATATTAAAATAAAAAAAATTTAAATTTTTTTTTTACCGACTAATATTAACGAGTATCAATCGATATTTAAATTCGATACTAATTTTAATAATTTCTTATCGCTTTCCTACCAGTACTTTACGAAATAAAAAACGTTGATTTTAATACATGAATAATGTTGTCATGCAGATGAATGGGGATGGATGGCACAAGGAAAAGGCTACGTTGGTCATTTAACTGAGTAAACACGAGGAGGTAGATGGTGCAAGGTGTAAATTTAGTACTGCTACTGCTGTCTACTGTCTACTATGTACTGCTGTCTTGAAAAAGCAAGTGGGGCCCACATGCATGGAGAAAATGAGTGCTTCGGACAATGCCCGTATGCTCATGGTCCTCTTCCGTATACGGCTTCCCTTTTACTAATTTCGATGCAGTTCACACAGGTGCCTCACCCACCCCTGAAGCACGCATTTATTACCAAAAATTAACAATAATATTTCTTTTAAAGTTATGTGTGTATATATATATATTACATTTTCTCTTTTATTAACGCAATGCAACATTTTTTTTATACGATTGAAATAAACAAGATTTTTATTGTCCGTTTCTACAATTTTTTTGTTACAATTATACTGAAAATAATGTCACATGATATTAAAGATGTTCTTTTAAGCTCAAAACAGTTACAGAGATAATAAAAATAAGAGGATGATATTTTAAAAATGAATAAATTATTAAAAGAAAATGTGTGTTTTTACCTTAACTTTAGTTTAACCTTAATGTGATTAAAGAAAGAAATGACAAGAGGGCCCTCATGTTTAGTGAGACTACAAAGTAGTCTCCTCTGCGACTGCGTATGCCAATCGAGTTTTTTTAGTTGGCAAATACTTAAAAGAGGCAACAGCGTCTGCGGCTGATTCTGTTGGACTTGGATCATTGGTCGTCCATTAAATGCTATAAAAATAGAACATACTCCTTTATCCTACAAAACATTAAAGGGGTTGTGTAGTATTACTTTGGTTTTTTGTTTTTTTGTAGTTTTTTTATTTCTTTTTTATAAAGAAAAAATCGATTTAGTTGATTTTTATAATAAAAAATTGAAAAAATCTATCTGGTTAAAATTTATGATAAAAAATCAAGGACATGTTTGCTATCATTTTTGTTTTTTATTTTCTGTTTTCATTTTTTAAATGTAGAAATTAAGAAAAAAATCTATTTTTTATATTTTGTTTTAGTTTTCTATTTTCAAAATAAAAACTAAAATAGAATATAACAAATAGATTTTCTTTTTTAATTTTTGTGTTTATATTTTCAACATAAAAACTAAAATAGAAATATAAAAATTAAAAAATTGTATTTTTCACGTTTTGAAAATAATTTTTAAAAATAATTATTTTATATTAAATAATTGACATAATCTATTAACTAATACATATTTTTAAGATTTGTAAGATTTTTTAGTCCAAGAATTTGAATTTATTTCATATTCAATTATCATTATTAAATTAGTTTTTATCACAAATCTCAATTAAATAGGTTTTTATTTTTAATTTTTATTACAAATATCAATCAAACATATTTATGTTTTTTAAACAAAAATCAAAATCAAGAAATAGAAACTAAAAATCACAATACAAAATAAAAGTAATATTAAATGACCCATAATTTAGTGATGACAATTAAATATGAAATAAATTTAAATTCTTAAATCAAAACACTTTTATACACTTTTAAAATACATATTAGTTAATAGATTTTATTAATTATTTAATATAGAAAAATCTGTTTATAAAACTTATTTTCAAAATATAGGGAAACACAATTTTCTTATTTCTTATTTCTATTTTTGATTTTGTAAACAAAAAAGAATACAAATAAACATATATATATATTTAAATTTTTTATATTTTTAAAAATAAAAAATAAAAAATAAAAAAAATATAACCAAACAGGTCCTAATTTTACTCACCCATGTTTTTGTACCGAAAGGAAATTTTAAAAAAATTTTAGTTCTTAATATAATCAAATTAAAACTTTAATACTACAATCTCTCAATCAAAATTTAAAGTACATTAATAATAATAAATAAATTATTCATTAAAAATCAATAAAAGGCTTATTCATACCTTTTGACATTTTTATTTTAGTGTGGATACTTGTCTTCTTTTGTGAAAGATTCCGTTATATCTTCCGTACATTTGCAGTGACAACGGACGTACGATCTTAATCACCTTATTCAATTAATTAACTTTGGAATAATAAAAAATGAGGAGGAGCTTTGTCCTGTCATCTGACGTTAATACACAATCCTAAAAATATTATCGAATATCATATATTATAATACTACCGCCTAAAGGCATCACACCAATCGAGAGGTCAACCATCAGTTTTGTTGGTTGAGGGTTGCAGGTGTTAGGTCGTTATCGAGTGTCTAATTCCAATCAAGAATCAATTAACTTTTGTCTCATTCATATGGAAGATACCAATTGCAAATTGGTGGATGACTCAGAAATTGGCGTCCAATACTCTTTAACTAATCCTTACTGATTTTATTCTTTTGCATAATTTTGGGAGGCATTCACGTGCATCGCTTGACTGTGATACCATAAATAATATGCCAGTTCTTATAATGAGTGAAAACAAATATTATTTTCCTTGTGATTAAACTTATTTACGCTATTGAGGTGTATTTTTTAAATTACAGTTTAAACTTATTAAAAATAAGACAAATATTGATCGTTTAAATTGAATATGTAAATTTATCAAATAAATTATTTAAAATATACAATTAATAAATTATCATATGCTCGCAATAATTTACCTAATACACATTCAAAAATTAAAAATTACGATGGTTATTGTTATAATATATACTCAAGTTACTTAATAAAATTTCTCATCGAACAGTACGTAACCTATTTGACAAATTGTTGACGAGAATTAAGTTGAAAGACTTAGTTATAATTATCATTGGAACTTAACTACAATTATACCTCGAATTAACCCTGTAGTAGTTGTCATGTGCATTCCTTTTTATATGTAGACAATGTGGAGCTAATAACTAGTAAGATAGGAATTGATATTTGCAACTAGTAAGATAGGAATTGATACTTGCAATTATGACCAATGTTGATGGTAAGTTTTTTTTTCAGAAGAGTCTACACCATAACAATTAACTTTTATAAAAGTTAATTGTACAAAATAAAGAAAAAAAAGATGCAAATTTTTTATAGTTATAATTATCCTAAAAATTATTTTTATTATTTTTAATTATTAAAAATATTATGGTATAGATATTTTAAAAAATTAGTAAATATTTACAAAAGTATTTAAATACAGATCATTATATATTTAATTATATCATTAAACGTGTAACAATATACATCATTAATTTTAAAAGATCATTTCTAAAATTTTTAACGATATAAAATTTTTACTAATTTAAATAATAAAAATAACATTTTATATAAATATCAATTAGTCTGAATAGAACCAATTGAAAGTTTCAAGGGCCTAGCCTAACTTCAATATGAACACTGATCTTACCCCAGAATTAGGCCCAACATATCTAAGCGGACTTCTTTCGGATTTTAGTCAAACTCAAAATATTTAGACGTAAATAACCTCATTTGGAAAGGAATTTAGTAACGAAATCATAACACTTTTCTCTTACAGTGTAAACAAATCTCTATGATCATCACATACAAGTCATTAATTTTAAAAGAGTGATTAATTAAACCTAAATAAAGGTTATTTTATGAACATTAATTAACTTTAAAAGTAAAAAACAAAATATTTTAATTAATATTTTAAAAAAATTTTAGGATTGGATATATACTTTTGGCCTTCAAAATAATTATAAATGTTAGGCTTTTGGGCGGATGATGGCGGCAAATTCTGAAAATGAGGAAATACTGATATATTTAGCAAAAAATAGTTAAAAGAAGAATAGAGTTTTAGTCTTTTACTCATGTTAAGACTTTCTTGACTTGAGAAATAGTCTGAGTGATGTGTGAAACAAAACTCATTTCACTCTCAAGATTTAGAGAAAAACATTAAGTAAGCTAATACTTCTTTCACTATCAATTTTTCATTAGTATCTATAATGATGTATAATAGCACCAATTGTTATTTGTAGGTCGTTAGTTTGCAGTATGGAGCAGTGCAACGGAGTAGTAGAAAATGCAGCTGAAAATAGAGTAGAACAGATTAGTCTTTCCGCTTCATTTTCTTTGTAACACTGTTTAGTTGTTTTTTTTTTTTTCATTAGCTGAGTTGTCAAGAATTGATTGGTTGTTATTTAAGGCCATGTTTATTTGGATTTGGATTTTTGGTTTTGGTTTCTTATTTTTCTAAACACAGAAATCGAAAAAGAAAATATAGTAATACAGTACAAAAATAAAAAAAAAAACACAACAACCACAATAAAAAACGAAAACCTAAAATTAAACTAAATATCTCATAAGATGACGATTATTTTGTTTATGTATATATTCAATAGTGATGAATGAATGAATTAAGCCTCTACGGATTAGTTGAAGCATGTTATACCGATCTTAATTCTTTCATGGTATCATAGACATAAAGAATACAGTCTAAATCATTTGCGTGATCTCATCTTATTCTGATATTATTTGTCAGACTATTTGCGATTTGTTTGTAGTAGTCATTTATTGAACATGGCTAGTGTTTCAACTGAAAGCAGTGATGAAAGTTCTCAAGGACAAAGGACCAAAATTGCTAATAATTTTTTGTTGTTGCAGAACTTCGATCATCTAGGTATGATGCTTGTAACCACACCACTTATTGGAACCAATTATTTGTCTTGAAATAGAGCCATTAAAATTACATTTAGAGCTAAAGATAAATTGGGTTTCATTACTGGAAACGTGTTCAACCTAGAATAGATGCACTTGACTATGATAAGTAGATGCATATGGATTGTATGGTAATCTCATGGCTTGTGAATTCCATCTTTAAAGAAATTTATAGGGCCTTCATGTATCCTAGCTCGATAAGAAGATTATGGTTAAATATGCAAGAAAGATTTGGATAATCAAATGGGCCATTACTATATCAACTCCAGCAGGAGATTACATTAATCACATAAGGGAATATGTCTGTTGTTAGATATTTTACTAGACTAAAGAGGCTACGGTATGAATTATTTTATCTTATGCCAATTCCATATTACACTTGTTCTCAATGTAATTATGAAGTAAGTAAAGCAATTTTTGATCATACCTCATCAATCAATTGCTTCAGTTTCTCATAGAACTCAATGACAATTATGATTATGCTCAGAATCAAATATTGATCAGAGATCCTTTGCCTCATGTTAATAAAGCCTATTCTTTGGTCTTGAGAGCTGAGATGCAACGGGAGGTTCATATGGAAATTTCTAAACATCTTGATAATAGTGTGATGATGGCTAGGAGTCATAATGAGAAGAAAGGGAGATTTGGCAAGAATAATAAGCGAAAAGGCATGGTATATAAAATTAAATTTTATTATGAGTATTGTGACAAGATTGGCCGTTTGAAAGACAATTTCTTTAAACTCCTTGGATATCCAGAGTGGTATAAAGACATGTAAGAGCAATAGAAGAAGGATTTGAGTAAGGATCTAGGTTACAAAAAACAACATGTAGTATATGTAATTAGGTCTGAAATAGAAGGGGATATCAAAGATGCAATTCTCGTAGATTTGGTGAAAAAAAACTTATGAAGTTAATGAAAAGGAAGACTCCATTAGATCTAGTGTTGAGTAATTTTGCTTATATGAAGGACCTTATAGGTAGTACATTAACTCATGTATTATTAGTTTCTTTGAATTGTATTGATCTATTGATAGATGAATGTTGGATAGTGGATTATGGACATGTGCAACTCGTTGAAGTTTTTGCATAAACTAGTTAAACCTAAGAAAATCACAACTATTTATATACATGGTAATACTATTAAGTTGGTAAAACATATTAAAGGTGTCAAACTTAGGAATACAATTACTATTACTCAAACTTTGCATGTTCTAACATTTAAATTTAACTTGTAATCAACACATAAGCTAACCATTTTCAAACTAATCAGATTGTTGGCAATTGGCAAAGTAGTTAACAGACTGTATGTTCTGGATAATAATTTATTTGATATTGATCTTATTCAGTTGCATTCCAATCATTTAGCATTACATGTACATGTTGCTTATTGCGAATCTATCAATGTTGTCAATGAAGTTCCTATATTAAAACATATCCTATTTCTTTAGAATAAAATAGATGCTAGTTTTTATGATTCTTGTGATGTATGTCCCTTAGCTAAACAACAGAAATTACCATTCCCTTCTAATAATAGTCATAAAACTCATGTATTTCAAATTGTACATGTTGACATTTGGGGGTCTTATAAACATCCTAATATTTCTTGTGCACATTATGTTATAACATTAGTAGATGACTTTAATCGGGCAGCTTAGACTCATTCGATGCAACACAAAACTCAGGTTTTCAATTAACTTGCTTCCTTTTATGCAATGGTTGGTGCACAATTTCATAAATTAGTTCATGGCATCCGGTATGACAATGGAGCTTAGTTTTTAAGTGATGTTGTCAATCCTTGTTTACTTAGCTTGGAATTATTCCTTAAAGGTCCTGTGATTATATCTCATAACAAAACGAGGTGGTGGCAAGGAAGCAAGCACCTTCTTCAATTTGTCAGATCTCTTATGTTCTAGTTTCCTTTACCTAAACAATTTTGGGGTGAGTCTATACTAACTGCAACATACATCATTAATTATTTACTAACTCCACTATTGCAATGGAAATCCCTTTATGAGGTACTATATGGTCAGCTTCCTTATTATGATTTCATTCAAGTATTTGGATGCTTATGTTTTGCTACAAATATTTCTCTATCAAGGACAAATTTGGTAAACGGGCTCATCATTGTGTGTTCATTAGTTATAATTAAGGACAAACAACTTTTAAACCTTTTGATCTTGATTCCAATTATATTTTATTCTTGAGAGAGGTAGTTTTTCATAAGACTCGTTTTCCTTATAAATTTATCACTTCTTCTAGTTCTGCTTCTCCTTTACCTAGTTTTTCTACTCCTTTACTAATTGTATCTAATACAATAGACATTTATCTTTTAGCATTTCCTAATCAGGAAGTTGATTTATCTGTTGCTCCTGCGGTTCCTTCTTCCATTTCTCCAACTACTATTTCTCTTTAGCCTTTGCGACAAAGTAATATAAGTGTTCACAAACCAGTATGGTTGAATGACTTTATTTATTCTTTCACTTCTACTAATGCTTTACTTCCTGCAGATTTTGTAGCATCTTCAAAAGTCTCACTTCTTCATCCGTCTATTCATAATGTTATTATTTAGACTCCTTATATAACATATCTTTTTAATTTGTTTGCTGTCAAGGAACCTACTACTTATCTACAATCCAAAGATGATCCTTACGGGATTGATGCTATGCATAAGAAATTATAGGCTCTTGAACAAAATAATACTTGGATCCTTACTACTTTACTAGCTTATAAGAAGGCTATTAGCTTTCATTGGGTGTATAAACTGAAGTTGAAGCCAGACGAATCCGTTGACAGGTATAAAGCACGATTAGTAACCAAAGTCTACAGTCAAATTGAAGGTATTGATTATCATGATCGGTTTTATCTTGTTAAAAAATTTGTTACTGTTAAAATTTTATTAGCTGTTGCATCTTCTTATACTTGGCCCATTTATTAACTTGTTATTAACAATGCATTTTTACATGATTATTTAGATGAGGAGTTTTATATGTCTCCTTTTGATGGCTATACTAAAGTTAGACCTGATCAAGTTTGCAAATTACGTAAGTCGCTTTATGACTTACAACAAGCCTCTATGCAATTGAACTTTGAATTTACAACTCAACTTAAGGCTTATAGTTTTGTTTAGTCATCAAGTAATCTTTTTTTTTTCATTAAGCATTTTGGTTCCTTTTATTTGGCCTTGTTGGTTTATGTTGATGATGTACTTCTTAATAGACTAGTTGCTGCTAAGCTTGATAATGTTAGGAGCTTTTTACATCAATAGTTTACAATTAAAGATCTTGGCCCAACTAATGTACTTCTTTGGTTTAGAAATTGCACGTTTTATTGTTGAGACTTTAGTTAATCAAAGAAAATATGTTATGGTCATTTTGTGTGATATTGGTTTATTACTTGCAAAGGCCACTGCCACTCTATTTTCTGGTGGTTTGAAATTACAGTTGAAGAGGGGCCTCTATTATCTGTGCTCGAACTTTATAAGCACCTCGTTGGTCGTCTTCTTTATTTGGGATTTACGCGTCTGTATATTTCCTTTGGTGTTTAACAGCTTAGTTAATTTCTTTAGGGTCCTCACTAGCTTCATTGAGACACCGATATCCATTTACTTAAGTATATGAAGGGTTGTTCTTTAAAGAGCCCTTTTTTTATGGTTAACAACAAATTCCATTTGTCTATTTTCTGTGATGCAGATTGACCTATCTATAGGGATACTCGTCGTTCTTTGTCTAGTTTTTGCATTTTTCTAGATTCTTCTCTTATTTCTTGGAAAAAAGTCCACAGTTTCTCGATTGTTTATCGAAGTTGAGTATAGGAGTATGTCTTCTGTTGTTTGTGAGCTTCGGTGGGTGTCTTATCTCCTTTGTAACTTTCGCCTCTCTATTGCGCTTCCTATTCCATTTTGGTGCAATAACAAAGCAGCTTTGCATATCATTGCCAATCCTATCTTTCATTAGAGGACAAAACATCTAGATATAGATTACTATTTGGTTCGTGACTTATATAAGGCGGGTTTCATTGCTCCTCAATATATTTCTTCTCAGAATTAGTTGGCTTATATGTTTATGAAGGCTTTAGCTACTCCTTCGTTTTTCTCCTTGTTGTCCAAGTTAGGTTTATTTGATTTTACTAGCTCCAACTTGAAGGAGGGCTGTAATGATGTGTAATAGCACTAGTCGTTATTTGTAGGTCATTAGTTTGCAATATAGAGTAGTGCACCGACGCTAGCTGAAAATGCAGTTGAAAACATAGTAGATCAACGTAGTATTTCTCTTTTGTTTTCTTTGTAATACTATTTAGTTTTTAATTTTGTTTTTATTAGCTAAGGTGTCAAGAATTGATTGGTTATTATTTAAGATGGCGATTGTTTTGTTTCTGGTTATTTTGTTTTTGTATATATTCAACAGTGATGAATGAATGAATTAAGGGCTTGTTTGGTATGGATGTGGTTTTGTATTTTGTTAAATACATAAATTGAAAAAAACAATACACTAATACAATACAAAAATTGAGGATAATATACAAAAATCAATATAAATATATAAAAATTAAAACTAAAAATCACAACCAACAATAATAACAAACGATCCCTAAGTTTCCACTAATTAGTTGAAGCATTTTATACTGATCTTAATTCTTTTAGTCTCAACCTTAACCTCATGTTTGAGGTGACTTCCATTCTGTACTGATTACAAAATACGTCATACATATCCTTGAATGCACTTCCATTGATGTGTATGACGAGTTCATATGGAGAATTAACTGATATTTTATATTCAATCAATGTATAACATTCATTTCCAACTTACAAGAGCTTGGTCTGTCCAAAACCTGATTTTTATTGTCATTTGATATGAAAGTGGAGTCAAAATATTGGTGGATTAGTGGATGCTCCACTCAAAGCATTTGTCTTCTTTTTAGCATTTCTTTGAAGCATACGTTCATCAAACGAGTATATTGAGATCACTGGCAAACTTGTCCTTGTCCTCTTCGTTGGCAGGCATTTGCAAATTTCGCTGTCCTGGAAAATTTTCTGGCAATTCTCTTTTCCTTGTCTTTTCTTTCTGGGAAAGCTGAAAATCACCGACAGAGACGAGGCCCTTTGATTATTTTCGAAGTCTAGAACGTAATGAGTGGATTTGACATAGTTGACAATGCGTAGACGCTAGCAACATCGACGTCAATATAGATTATTCCAAGCAAAGGAGGTAATAGGACCGTGTAATTTGAGTATCATTACATGATCTTCATTTTCCTTTCTCTTAAGGACTCTTAACTTGGACGTGTTAAAAGTACAATTACTTTCAATTTATGCATCATTAGTCTCCTCAAAATGCAGGATTAGCGCCTTTATACAGTGGATTAAATAGTGGTGTCGGTCTTAGAATCACTGATCAAATATGCTTGATATATATTTTTTAAATCTTTTTATAAGATAGTAATTATGAATGTTCACTGCCATATGGTCTAACCCTTCTTAAGCTCAATCCAAATTCTGCTTTTGAAGTCACTTCCTCATTTTATATTGCGAACCAAAACTCATGCTATTTTGTCATACTCCAAATGCAGTTCATTTAAGTAACCAACCCACTTTGGATCATGTCATTATCGAGAAGAAGAATGTAACGGGACACCAGAATCACTTGAGGACTATTATGGCCAAGTTTGAGAATCAAGGATAAGCTATCTTTATGATCATGTTTCTCTAACTTGGGAGTGGAAGAGTGCGAGTACATTCGCTTATCATGCTTTATTCTGCCCACAAAGTAGCAAGCGAAAGTTGGCCGCTCCTAGTGCCACTACACCTCAATATTTGGACTTTCTCCAGTTTATTATAATTTAAATTCACGGTCATTTATAAATCTATATGATAGTTTTTCAAACATTTCTAACACATGGATTCCAAATGATTTTTTGAATAGTGTAACTTTATTAACACTGTTTTAGCAATCTTTTCCCATTTTCATCCTTATGCTAAGATTACTTGGAGCGAGACTTGAGTTTTGCATAAATGCTTTTCTGCCTTTGATTTTTGATACTAGGAAATAGGAAAAAATATTATAAAGGATTTTAATATTTAATAACATTTTAAAAATTTTTAACATTTAAATTTTAAAAAAACTGTAATAATTGAAAAATATTTAAAAATATCCTACTATTTATAAAATATTTAAAACCATTTAAATACTAAATTTTTAAATCAAAATTTAAAGTTGGATTTAGAAATTCATATAAATTGATAATATGATATAAATTTATTGAAAATGATTTGACAAATAATTACAAATAAAATTTGCGAATAATTAAATATTTATTAGTTTTAAGGTTTTTAAAAATATTTTACAAATGTATAGTCCTTTTTTAATGATATCAAACATTAATTGTTTTTAATTTTTATAACTACGATTTCTTATATAATAAATTTTAGTTAAAGATATATTTTAATTTTTATAAAAATATTAAAAATTAAAATATATCTTTAAATAAAATTTATTATATAAGAAATCGTAGTTACTATTTTTTTAATATTATTTTTTGAATGAATTTTTGGTGCACATCTACAGCCTACGCATTTCAGGTCACATGACAAGCAATATTGAGTGGTTCAATAATTTATTTTTATTTATTATGTTTTTTGGAAGGGAGTGGTTCAGTATAGTTATCAATTTCATATAATGTGTTATATATGATTTTCGGAAAAAAAAAGAGAAGGTGTTATATATGAATGTAAATTTTTAGTTATTCTTGAATTTTTTTAGTTATAGCATAACATATCAGTAAACGTAACAGAACATATCAGTATTTACAACACATACTGATAACTTTTTAGTTATTCTTTAATTTTTATACATATCCTTCGGATCTCACAACTGAATAAAGTTTGACAACTTCTTTATTATGATTCTTTGTAAAAGAGTGAAAAGTTTAACATATATATTATTATTAGTTTTATATTTTATTAATAACATATTGTTAAAAAATTGATATTAATTTAATTTCTTATGATTTTTTTGGAGGAGTACTAAGGGAGAAGTTTAATAAAAGTTTGAATTAAGACAATTATAACTTATTATGCATAGATGATATTAAATTCATAAAAGGTAAGAATTTTTAATTGGAAATTTATCAATTTTATTTGAATTTAAAATTCAAATATATATAAATATATAATTATTTTTCTTAATATTTGATTTGAATTTTATAATAAATTTTGTATTTACTGCACATATGATTATTTAAAAATTAATTTTATTTAATTTTTTCAACTTTCTTTCCCAAAAAAAAAAAGAATTACTCGTCATAAAATTAATCTAGTTTGTTTATAAATAGAAGTTATGAAGTGCACTAATTTGATAAAAATTCAGTTAATAATAGATAATGAATTGTTAAAAATAAAATAAAATAAAATATAGTCACATATAATAAAAATATAATATAATCATGTCATTTAAATCATAGTTGTATATTTATAATTAATAATATTAATTTAAATAAAATAAAAATACTTAAATAAAATTGAAAAAGAATGGCCAATGTACTTCTAGTGTAATCATATAAACAGAAAATTACTGGCAGAGCGTAGCCAACCCAGATTACTCGTCAGGACAGGAGCTTGCAGAGTTTTACACTTCCCATAGCGTTGGATCAGGTGGATGATACAGAATTCCACTGACAAGAAGTGAAATCGTCATAAAGCCAACAAGCGTACGGAGAGATTTCCGTGGCACGGACTGGTTTTGGTAATTCAGTGCTTTGTGCACGCACATTGAAAGTGCGCGGACTGTGTTAAAAGGTTTTGCATATATTAATGTGATCAATTCATCCCCATCGTGCTCAGGTTATTGTCAAAATGGGGTCGCTCCATAACCAGAAACTAGGAGACAAGCTCCAACACATACCTAACTAATGTGCCCAACAAAGATAACCCTTTGTCATCTTCGTTATTATGTCTTTTTCTCATCCTTCTTAATGCCCTTTCTGTTCTTTAATGTTCTTTTCAGTTTACATCCCCTGCAGATGACTATTAAAACATTTCAGGAACGATCCTAAAGATTGAGTTGATTACTCTAATTCAATAATGTTGATATGGAATTGCAAGCTGTTAGCTTGTGTCTGTTCAAGCAAAATAAGAGAAGGAATGATAAAAGAATAAAGTACTTCCTTTTTTCATATAGTAAAAAAAAAGTGTTAATAATTAAAAAAGTGATTAATCTTTAAATATTTTTTAATTAAGTGATTGACCTTTTAAAATTTTTATTTAAATGATTAATATTTAAAAAGTTAATTAAATGAATGAAAAAGTTTGACGTCATTAATCATTAGTTGAAGGTACTGATGTGGCTCGCCACGTCATTTAACATGCGGTAGATAGGTGGCGAATTCGACTAGACTCAACCCAACAACCTTGATTCGATCCGACCAACTTCAACTTTTTTATCTCTTCCGGTTAATTTTTTAAATTTTAATAACTCAACTGAAAAAATTTTCAAAACCTAGTCATTTAACTAAAAAATGTGAAAAGATTAGATTAATAACCTATTAATTTTTTTTAATATAGATTAATCTCTTAAATAAATATTTTCACATAATACTTATAAATACAATTAAAGTATTTAATCATTATTAAGTAAAAAAAATATTAATAAATTTAAACATGTATTCTTATAATAATACATGTAAAATAATAAATATAATTTACAATAGAAGATCAAGACAATAATTATTAGTAAAATTATTTTAAGTGACTTTTAGAATATTTTTAAGATAGATTGTTACTGAAATTTTTATATAATTTAACTTCAATTTTTATAAGTTTAAACTTCCTTTTAAAATTAAAATTAATTTATAAATTATCTTTAAATCTCATATTCTTTAGTTTTTGAACTTGCTCATATAAAAAATAGTGATTTTAAATATTTTATTTTATAAAAGTAACAAAATCTATAAAATTTATATTTATTAAGTTCTATTTTAAATTATAAGCCTTTTAAATTTAAAATATAAGTTTAAACTTATAAACTTTTATTTTCTTTTATATATACTTAAAAGAAAATTTAAATTTAAATTTAAAATAGAAATTAATAAATATAAATTTTATAGATTTTTTACTTTTATAAATCAAAATATTTAAAATCACTTAAATTATATAAAAATAAATTTGAGGAAATTTGAGTTATATAAGTAAGTTAAAAAATTAAAGAGTATAAGATTTAAAAATAAAGTTTAATTTTAAAAGTAAGTTTAAACTTACAAAAATTGAACTTAAATTATATAAAAATTAAGAAAAATTTTATCTTAAAAATATTCTAAAAATTACTTTAAATAATTTTACTATTAATTCTTATCTTGATCTTCTATTATGAATTATAGCTATTATTTTATATGTATTATTATAAAATTAATTTTTAATATTTTTAATATTTTTTACTTAATAATAATTAAATGCTTTAATTGTATTTATAAATATTATGTAAAGATATTCATTTATAAGATGAATCAAAATTAAAAATTTTAAAATAGGTTATTAATCTAATCTTTTAACATTTTTTTCAGTTAAGTGACTAAGTTTTGAAAATTTTTTAAGTTGAGTAATTAACGGTTAAAAAATTAACTGAAAAAAGTAAAAAGATTGGAGAGGGTTAGGATAGATCAAAGTTATTAGGTAGGTCGGATCCGCTACCTGTCTGCCACGTGTCAAATGAAATAGTGAGCTACATCAGCACCATCAACAAATGATTAACAATGTCAACATTTTTCATTCATCTGATTAAATTTTCAAACGTTAATCACTTAATTAAAATTTTTAAAAATTTGATCACTTAACTGAAAAAATGTGTAAAGATTGATCACTTTTTTTTTACTATTAACCTTACAAAAAACTATTGAAGAGTTGCTATACAAAAGAGGTAAAAAAGAGACTAAAACCTAATTGACAGTAAAACCAATAAGTCTAATACACATAACATTAAAAACATAAAAATAATAGAATAATAATGTTTAAGTTAGTTTTATAACACATAAGTTATGCTAGGGTATATTCTACATCCCCCCTTCAGTTAGAGCTTGATAACAATCTAACAAGCCCAGCTTGACTTTTAAATGAGAAAATACAGATAACGATAATGATTTAGTGAAGATATATGCAGGTTGTTGCTGAGAAGACACATGGATTGGTTGAATGGAGCCACCTTTATATTAGTCACGGATCAAGTGACAATTAATCTCCAAATGCTTAGGGCGTTCGAGAAAAATTGGATTAGCAGTAATGCCTATTACAACTTGCTTGTCATGCCATAATAAAATAGGGAGAGGCAGCGAAATATGAAAATAAGATAACAAATAAGAGATCCACTGAAGTTCATAAATAGTGAAGGCCATGCTACGATACTCGACCTCTGCTGTAGAGTGAGAAACAACATGTTGTTTGGTTTTCCAAGAAATCAAAAAACCGGGAAGATGCAGTAACTTGGTAAAGATCAACGACAAAATGGACAAGATGCCTAATTTTCATCACAGTAAGCTTATATACGAAAATTATCGTGTAAAGGAAAAAACAAAACCAATGGAAGGAGAGCCCTTGAGTTACTTAAGCACATGTAAAACTACATTCCAGCATTGCTAAGTAGGTTGTTGAACAAACTGACTTAGTTGTTGAATAGCATAAGCAAGGTGCGACCATGTAAAACCAAAATACAAAAGTCTCCCAACCAATCTTCTAATCCTGTCCAGATCAAGTAATAATGGAGAATAAGTATTATTAAACTTACAGGTTTTTGGCAGAGAAGTAGAAGCGATCTTAGCCCCAGATAAACCTACATCTTCTATGATATCAAGAGCATATTTCCTCTTGTGGAAATACAGACTTGTCTTTGAATGAACAAGCTCCAAACCCAAGAAATATTTAGATGGACCCATGTCTTAAATAGTGAATTGTTGATGTGGGAAGTCTTTCACCTGCTGAATATCACAGTCTGATGGACTTGTAATTAATTCACCATTAACATAAACTATAGGAGCTAAAAAACCAGTATTTATGTATTTGAGGAACAAGTAGGGATTATGAGATGACTGCCGAAAGCCAATATACTATAGTTGTTGAGTGAATTCGTGATTCCACCATTGAGAGCCTTTTTCTAAATCATAAAGGCTTCTTTTTAGTTTGCAGGCTTCGTTTATACCTACCTTCATATACCATTTAGGAGGTAACATATAAATTTTTTCATCTATATAGCCATTTAAGAATGAATTATTACCATTTAATTGATGAAGTAACCAACCCGTAGTTGTAGCTATAGTTAAGAAAACTCTTACAATAACCATTTTAGCCACTGGTGTAAAACTATTTGTGTAATCCTCCAGACCCTTTATGTTATTATATCCCTTTAGCACTAATTTGGCTTTGTATATAAGAATAGTGCTATTTGGATTAAACTTGAGTTTATAAACCCACTTTGAACTTATGACCCATTTACCCTCTAGTAAGTCAATTAGTTCCCAAGTATGGTTTGCTTCCCATGCCTACAACATAGATTACATGGCACTCATCCTTTGGAAGTCAGTTCTAGCTTGACTAAAACAACTAAGTTCCTTAATAAATGATAATTGTGCCAAATGACATGTAATTACTAATGAAATAAGGAGATGACATATATGTAAATGTTTTTGGAGTGTAAGGTGAAGGTTTCTTATCTTTTTTGTTGAACAAATATCAGTAAAAGACTGAACATTGTTTGTAACAAACTCACTTAACTACTGTGGTTTCACCCGACACCTTTGACTCTTCCTAGCGGGAATATTGGAACTTGGAGTGTTATCTGAAATTTGTAATGGAATGTTAAAGTTTATAGCAAGAGCTTTAATAGGGTGAATTTTTAGACATGGAAAACAAGAATCAAGTGCAAGTAAGGTTGCTATATCACTGGGTGGAGTCGAGGAAGAACGATAAGACAAATTATCATTAAGAAAAGGTAAAAGGATAGGAACAACAATAGATTCAGTTGATTTAGACTTATAAATATGGATATATTTATAGAATCTCACATCCATAGATGATCAGAACGCTATAGCTTCATTTGCTTCTCATCGCCATTAGGGTTTGTATTTTGAACTCTCGAACTCGATTCCCATGATTCTTTTTCCATGGCTCTTTTGATTCAACTTCAAAACAAGGAAAAGAAGAAGCAAGCAACGAACTTCTAAAGCCTTGCTTTGATGCCATTTCTAATTGTATATGTTTAAGCAAAATAAAAGAACCAAGGATAAAGAATAAAGAACTTCCTTTTTTCATATAGTATAAACATTTATTAAAGAGTTTATATACAAAAAGGGTAAAAAGAGACTAAAACCTAACTAATGGTAAAACCAACAAGCCTAATATGTATAACATTATAAATAGAATAATAATAGAATAATAACATTTCTGTTAGTTTTACAACATATAAGTTATGCTAGGCTATATTCTACATAAGCATTGTAGACTCATTAGCTTTTTAGATATTGGTGAGTCTTGATATATAATCTCTTCAAAGCTATATTTGCAACATGAAACAAATGTCAAGGTAATCTGACAGAAATAAGGTGACTATCCTAGATCTAATTTGGGGATTATTATAGACTCCTCATCTTGAAATAACTAGTAATGTATTGAAATGCAATTATAGTAAATATTTTACTGGTCTTTCCATTACACGTAAGAGGGGGTGAACTGAATGTATTCATGTTTTTCTTATATTTAAACTAATTAATGGATTATTAATTTTTACAAAAAATTTATTATCTTCTTTTAATGGATGAAGAAGAACTTTCTATATAACATCTTTTTGTTCACAAGTCAAGAAACATATTTATAAATATCTTACATTATCATGATTGAAAAGTAATTCTTTATAAATCTTCTTTAAAGTCAAGAAAAACCTTTACAATATATATGCCAAACAATTTCATCAATTATAATAACTGTATAATCATACAACGCAAAACTTTCATCTCTTACTCACACTAGTGAACCAATGTTCAATGTATGTTTTGTTATATACATGTCACTCTTTAGCCTCTCAAAGCTCTTTGAGATTTCTTTCACAACTCATAAATGATCTATTTATACTAAAACAATTCAAAATATTCCTTTGAAATAAAAATTAACTATTATAATAGTTGGTATTAGTAGCATTGATTAATTAAGTAGTTAACTAAAATAGTCACAAACTTATAGTACATGCTATGAAAAGAAATTAGTCGACCACACTACTACATTGATTGATCAATCTGTTCAAATCTCTAATATTGGTCACTTAAATAATTAAATTAGTTGAACAAACTTCATGGAAACAAGCTTTTAATTTTAAAGCTTTTAAAATTATTTTAAAGATCGTAACTCACTCCTTTAAAAAAATCTTAATTCTAAACCATGTCCAAAGTTGTGTAAAAGTATATTAATGTATCAAGAGGGTTTTATTTTAACACATTTCTAAATTTCCTTTTCATTATAACAAAATATATGCAATATGCACCAAGTGCAAATGATTATGCAAGATTGCATCTTGCATCCCTAAGTCATTAAAATGGCCAAGATAAGGTTACAAAAAGAATTACAATGATTTGCTTAATTCTTGATGTGCTTGATTCATTCTTATTTTTGGTTCTTCACTTGAATGACATATATACTCCACTTTACTCATTGTCTTCATTCTTTAAGTGCTCAATTGGATTAATTTTCTACTTTGCTCATTTAGCCTTCTATTGAACTTAATCTTTTATATACAAACTTACTAATATCACATATAATAAAATTATTAGTAGTAATATACTTGGTTATCATCAAAATTATGGGTTAAAACTTCGCTTGATCCAAAAATCTCTTTTTTTTTACGATTATAAAACATTTGATAATATTGAGAAAAAAAAGACGACATTTTATGAATCCCCGCTATACTAAAGCAATATGTAATTTACACTCCCCTTAATTCACTTATTATGAAATGATCAAGTTCTAACAATACTATTCTCTCCCCCTTTTTTATTAACATTAAAAAGGATATATCATATATAAATTTATAAGCATCAAAAGGGAAAAACAAATAACTTTCCTATCCCACTTTTCTAAAAACTTTATCAAATGATTAAAGAGTACATGCAAAGCATTTATAGCATCAAAGAGTAATTCTCATAGTTCTCATGTACTAATTTTGAAGATCAATCTTTCTTTCCTAAGGTACATGTAATAATATTTTATCTCCCAAAATATGTATGTCAAAGCAACAAACTCAAATATTATCATTATAATGCAAGTGTTGCCATCCTTTGACATATTGCTTATTGTTGCCTAATTTGTTTCCTCGTTTAGTTCAATAATTAGTCTTTTAAATACCAATTTCCTTACTTGGCTCATATAAGGACTCTTAGTGATTTTTATTTTTAAATTAATTATTAGAGATACCATTGTTGTTCCTTATTTAATACCTATTGTTGGTCTTCATTTAATGCCACTTGATAATAACCTACAAGACAAAAAAACAACATGTTCTAGATACCCATATGAATTTGGATCCTTAGAGGTTAGTGCTTAATTTTTTTAACCTATATCTTTTTGAATTCAGTTAACAAGAATTATTCCAAAGAGCAATTCTATAAATATGTCCATAATTATCACAAAGCGATATCTCATACAAGATGATTTCATAGTATATGCATAATGAGAGTAGGACTTATAATGATGTGATGTATTTGTATTTCTAGGTTTTCTTTGGATATAATGATAATTGGGTGCTCTACTTTTGACTGAATGTGTAGGGTATAAAGCTCTTTTTTTGTGATAGTGATGCCTAACAAATGAATTGGCATAGAACATATTCTTTTGATGAAAATTTTTCCTATATTAAACATTTTTCTCTTGATTGTATAGTGATCTATGATGTATAATAGGTTTTTTCATGCCATTTTGATAATAAAGAAGCTTATGCAAATGACAAAATGTTGCATACTTTTTAGTGTAGTCTTACATTAAAATTATGTATAATTTTACCTTGAATGTTAGGCTTTTTAAGTTTGGAATGTGACCCATATATGAATGTATGAAATTTTCCTTTTATTAGGGATTTAAAGAATTAAAATTTTCATTTCTATAATTAGATGTTAAACTCTCATTTGGTAATTTAGGTATATTTATCATGTAAATTCTTATAACTCATAAAAATTATTTGGGCATTGGATGGTGCATGAGTCATCATGTAAATGCTTATTACTCACAAAAATTGTTATGGCACTAGATGGTGCATGAACCATTAAGAGACTAGCTAATACAAATCTTAAACTGTGAATAGTTTAAAACCTAAATCTATATAGAATAGTAACCCAAGAACGTCTTTAAATCAAGTAAGAAAAACTTGAGCCTAATTGAACTTGTTGATTAAAACTAGTGTTATAGGAAGCCTGATCGCCCTAAGTTGCCTTAAAAAGATCATATTTAAGTTCTTAATGAAGAACAAAGATAAAAATTCTCTTAAGAAGAATACTACTCAAAATAATGACCAATACAAGATATAAAATCCCAATAACTCTAACCATTAACTACGGGTAAAATTTTAAAATTTATATCTAAAATAAACATAGTGTTTCAGTCTGTCCTATTGTTAAATGACGCTTAAATTGGGGGTAAATGATGCCATCGTCAAGGACTATTATGCTTCTATCTTTATCTAGGACCAAAACAACGATTTTTAGGAAGCTAAACAGTGCCATTGTGGGAGGTTGTTTCGCTTCTATTTACAAAGGTAGTAAAAAGATTCTAGCTAAGTAAACAAAATGACACCGTTGTGGAGAACTGTTCATCTTCTCACTTCAGCTCAATATAATATCCTTTGCACTTGAACCTTCAAACTCAACTTCTACTAGGTTATGTTAACTTCTTAATGATTGCTCTTCTTTTAAAACATGTAAAGTAACTATCCTTGGCGTAACCTCTTGATCTTTAAGAATAACTCTTTTCTCTTGTAACTTCATAATCAATTCTTAAAAGGTTGTTTTTTTTTTACTTGATCCTCGTTCTCATCATTGAATAGCTTTAAATGATAACTAGACGCCCAAACTAATCTTTATCCATTTTTAAAATGATTCGTCCTTAAATTATAACCATATATCATCTTAAACAACTAAAATCAACTTTCCTTTCTTGGTTACAACTTAAAAGGCTTCAGTAATGGAGATTTGTCTTTCTTTATATGCTCCTAAATGTGATTATTGGGTTTAAAGTTAAGTCATTTTCTTCCCTTATTAGATTTGGTTACATATTGTTGACTTTCCTCTCTATATAATTCTTAATACATTTTATAAGAGGTAATCCATGTGGAATTTTCTCGAGAAAAAAATCTTCAAATTCCTATAAGAAGGGAGCAACCACACTAGGAAAAAAATGGGTTAAGATTATTAATAGAAAAACAGATGTCGTTGTACAAAAACACAAGTAATTATTGCCTAACTACTATTATACTCTTTAATCTCACTATTTTTAGCAAATGAATTCAACTTCTTTCTTTTCTCTCCATTTTCCGATTCTTTTCTCACCCGCTTTTCACTCTTTTGTATGCTTTTATTCTTTGTTCTCCCACTTTTTTCATTCTTTTATACATTCTCTCTTTCTTTCTCTCTCAACTAAAACTCTTTTTCAATCCTTACTTAGTCATATGCCTTTAATGATTTAAGAGATGTTAATAAAATTGTTTAGTTTTCCAAGGAAAAGGAATATAAATTCTTATAACCATCATATGTCACTATTTGGTCAAACTACCATAGTCATCTCAATAACAAATGATCCACATGTATTGGTACCATACTATAAAACATCTCATCTTTATGGCTCGCAATAAAGAAAGATACCAAAATCTGCTTCATAACCTTGATCACCCCACACTCATTAAGCCACTGTAACTTATAAGGCTTAGGATGTTTCAAGGGTGGTAATTTTAACTTTTTAACCAACAAATTACTAGTAACGTTAGTACAACTACTGTTAACCATAATCATGCTTATATACCTTATTGTTTATATGACACTGTGTATGGAAATATGCTTTCATTGCAGCTTATCACCATCCTCTTTCGGCTGAATATTAAGTGTACACTTAGTAACCAATAACTCTCCATAGATAGGTTCCTTAATCTTTACATTACTCTCTTTATCCAACGGTGGCATCTCATCATCATTAGAGCTCATACTCTCCACATCATGATTGCCTCTTATTACCATGGCCTTCTTATTCGGATATTGCAGTACAATATGCTTAAATCCTTAACACCTGAAACACTTAATATCTCAAGACTTAAAAGATGATTTAGGTTTGGATTTACCTTTATAAGAGTTATCTGTCTCCTTATGTTTAGTCTCCTCCTTCATCTTAGGAGCTATCTTACGGTCCCTCCATTTGGATCTCAATAAAGAAGTTGAACTAGTCTTAGAAGGATACTTAGACCTCAATTATTTCTCCACCTTAATAACCTTATGCAATAGATTCTCTATCCCTGCATAATGTTTTAACTTCACTATATCAGTTATCGCTTTATTCAACCCATCGGTAAATCTTGCCATTATATCCTTACAATCATCTTCCACATTAGCCCTAATCATAGCTATCTCTCTCTCTCTGTTTCCTTTTAATATTCTTTCACAATCCTAAAACCTTAGATTAAACTTTGTGACTTCCTATATAAGTCCCTATAATAGTGACTAAGGATGAATCTTTTCCACATTACCACCTTCATCTCCTTCCAAGTGCATCTAGGTCTTTCTTCAATTCTACGCCCACTAAGCACCAATTGATCCTACCAAACACTAGTATAATCTATAAATTCCATAACTATTAACTTTACCTTCTTCTCCTCAAAATAATTATGATAATCAAATATGTACTCCACCTTTTGCTCCCGCTCCAAATATAATTCAGGATCATTTCTCTCTTAAAAGGACAGAATCTGTGTCTTAATACCAACTATGCTACTATCTTACCTTACGTCATCTCTCACTCCTCTACTTGAACCATTCTCCTCATACTCTAAGCTATCTCCTTCTTTAGCCTAAAATATTTGCTTCTTAAGAGTTTTAAATACGGACTTAGTCTTTATGCTATTCAGTCGTGTATTAAAAGCTTGGAATTACTTTTAGACAATCTTTATAAATAGTTAAAGCTCTACATTCCTATCTACTTCATCACCTATCTTGATTTCTCAAAAAAATATACTACTAATAAAAATGTGATTTCTAAAAAATGTGACTTGGTTTATCTCACATACTCCCTCATGTTTTTACACTTAATGTAATGTTTAATCTCTCATGTTTCACTCAAATATGGATTTTCTAGAAATGATACTCACCACTCTTGCCTTTTACTACTTAATTTCTCTTTGTAAGTTCTTTAGGAAGAACTTTGTCAATGGTCTTACCAATATAAAACAAGTAACAATTAAACTTAAAGGAATAACAAGAATGGACGACACTAGGAAAGGCGGTGTGGAATTCGGGAATGGATCAATGAATAGAGCAACAAGAAATTGACAAATAAAAAAGACTTGAAATCTAACAAGTAAATGTTGAAACAATGTATGAAGTAAAATTTTGATTTGGAAGGATTTGGAAAAATAATGAATGTAATCTTAATTTTTTTCCCTAATGAATTTAGGAAGACCCTATTAAAAAAAAACTTGATTACACAAACTTTGGCACAAAATTGAATGCAGTAAATTTTCTAGGTTTTTTCTTCTTTTTTCTTACCTTTTTAATATTTTTTTCACTACGAATAGGAAGGCAAGAAAGAAACTAGATTTGAATTAAATGCAATAATTTAAAGGGAATGTAGAATAATAGATAAATGAAGAAAATAAGACTTCAAGGGAACACAAGAACTAATAAATATAGATAAATATTTAAGTAGTTAAGATAAGCAACACCTTATTTGAAGAAATCAAGGTTATGATTTCAAATAATATGAACCTTAAACTACAAATAGTTTAAAACCTAAATCTATGTAGAATAGTAACCTAGGAACATCTTTAAATCAGGTAAGGAAAAATTGACCCTAACCAAACCCATCAATTAAAATAAGAGTTATAAGCATTTTGATCGCTACAAATTGCATTGGTAAGATCATAATTAAGTCCTTGATAAAGAACGAAGATAGAAAAATATTACTCAAGTTTTTGATTCACTGAGTTGTAATGTTCTCAAAGTGATGGCTAATACAAGATATAAAATCCTATTAACCTTAACCAGTAACTAAGGAAAAAACTATAAATTTCACAACTAAAATAAATATAGTGTTTCGAACTATCCCATAGCTAAACTACGTTTAAATCAAGGATAAACATCATTATTGTCAAGGAATATTATGTTTCAACCTTAATCTATGACTAAAATGGTGGTTTCTATGAAGTTAAATGACACCCTTATAGGATGTCATTTTGCTTTTTTTTTGCAAGGGTAATAAAATGATGATAGCCAAGCAAACAAAATGATATCATTATGGAATATCATTCTTCTTTGGAAATTAGCCTAACATAACATCCTTTGCACTTGAACCCTCAGACTCAACTCGTACCAAGTTATATTGACTTCCTAAGGTTTGATCTTCTTTTAAAACATGTAAATAAGTAACTAGCCTTGGCACAACCTCTTGATCTTTAAGAACATATTTTTTCTTTGCAACTGTATGATCAATCTTTGAAGGGTTTCTTTCATACACTTGGTCCTAGTTCTCATTATTGGAACTCAAGTATCTTTCAATGGCTCAAAAAGATAACTAGACATAGATGCATGCATGAACTAATCTCTATCACTAGCAGCATAAGGCTTATGTTCGTTAACAATCAATATAGCCTTAGTATCAACAACTATGAATGGTTTCAACTCAGACTGAATTTGTTTGAGTGCTTTGACATGGCTTGGATAACTATGTTATTACTTCTGATCTCTATAAATGAAATCAATTTTATACCTTCGAGATCTTTTGAACTTTACATATATTATGCAATTTTTCTTTACATATAATTAATCTAGAAAAGGCTCTTCAATGTCATTGATAACCTTCTTCAATGCCTCAATTTCATACAACAAATTATGCTCATTTTCATTGATAATAAAAAAGCTTAGATTTTATCATGTTATACATATTATATTTTAATTTCTAATTCTCATTAATGTAATTATATTTAAGAGGCATTGAACCTTTTTATATTTAAAAGATCACATCTTCTCCTTCTTTTAATTGAAGTAGGGGCAAGGGAATGTATATATTGTATATGAAAGAAAGTGATTTGTTGACCCAAGTCTTTTGTACTAGTAAGGGTCAAAAAGTGAAAATAAAGGATAAAGCAAAGTAAATGGCTCTTTAAATAATTTTTTTATTTAAATGTTTGTTTAGGCAATTCAATTGTATAAGTATAGGCTATTACGATTCCAAAAGCCTCTCAACTAATTGAATCTGACCAGGGCAAAAGGAAAATCAGTTTGGGCTAGTGAACAAACTGACTTATGGTATTCATTGTCTTCTTTTATAAGCTCATCATTTTTAGGCATTCAACTGGTTTTCATTAGACAGTTTTCATCATTATCATTATGTTCATTATTATCAAAAGGGTTTAAACTGGAGAATACCTCATTATTATTATTTTCCATAAAGCACATATGACCCATCTCATTATTCGATTTTCTACTAATAAAATTGCTTTTATCATCCTATATGATTTTTATTGCTCTCTTCTTCCTTTAGTTCTTCTTTTTACTTTATTCTTATCATCATCTGGATTCTTATAAGATTCGCCATGAGTAATTTTAATATCATTAAATCATTACATGAAAATCACTAACATATATAAGATCGAGTGTATACCAAATGTCATAAGCATTTTGGCATAATGAAACCTTAGATATAAATAATATAATCTATTATCATTTATATTCCACGCACATCTTCTCTATAATATCTTATAAATCAAAATCTTCAACTAAGAGAAAGACTTTCATCCCAGTTCTTAAAGAAAAGTAGTCACTTCTACTATAAAATGGAGAAATATTAATATTATGGCCCTTTTAACTAAAAAGTGATTCAAATGGGATTATAAGGAATAAAATTGAAACCTTTATAGAAATATATATACAATGAATGAGACAAGCTATGATATCAATTATTGATCCAAAAATGACACACAAGTAACAGATGAGTTCTGTATGTTCATTTTTTAAAAAATTTGTAAACTAATGAATTAATTATTTTTTCCCAATGAATGATTATAACAAATTCATATATGATAATTACAAAGTGATCACAATAATAATTGAAGAGAGTAAATAAAGAAATACAAAACCAATTTATAATGATTCATCTAAACAGTCCTTGGTCAACTTACATTCACCAAGCTTCATTAAATATTTACTATCTTCTTCCTTTAAGGGGTAAAGATTCATATAACATCTTATTTGCCACATGTGAAGAAAAATCTTTACAATTGTCTTGCTTTGTCATGGGCGAAAAGTAGCCATCTATAAATATTGTTTAAGTTCAAGAAGAACCCTCATAATTTGTATCCCAAACAATTTTCTCAATCGTGACAATTGTAGAATCATGTGAATCAAAGCATTCATCTCTTACTTGTATTAATGAATAATGGCTCAATGTATATTATGTCATATATATATATATATATATACATTCTCTAGCCTATCAAGACTCTTAACAACATTTTAATCTGTTCAGGATTTTAAATTTGGTTTATTTATATCGAAAAGAATCTAAAATAATAGTTAAAGACAACAACTAGATGTCATAACTACGAATAAAAATAATATTGGTCAACCATTCTAGCATATTAATTGAATGATGTCATCACAGACTCATGATGTAGGTTATTGATAGCCACTGATCAAACACATTACTAAACTAGTCAATCAGTCTATCTAAAACTCTAATATTGGATGCTCAAATACTTATATTAGTCAATCAAACTTCTTGAAGCAAGTTCTTAAATATTTTTCAAGTTCCTTTAAAGAACAAAACACACTCCTTTAACAAAATTTAGATTCAAGACCATTTCAAAAAAATTCTAAAGTATTTTGATGTCTTAAATGATTTTCCTTAAAACTTTCCCAAATTACCTTTTGATTATGACAAAGTATATACAATATGTTTTAAATGCAAATTACCAATGTTGTGAAAACCGGACCGGACATCGAACCGGTAAGAGAAGGGGTTAAAGGTTTAGAGGTTCAACCGGTATAAAACCGTTATAAAATCG
>JAOXYD010048434.1:0-13426 GCA_028565735.1 Pinacopodium congolense | reverse complement strand
AAACCATTAGTGATTAAGCATGTTTTGTTATCATCAAAACCAAGATTAGAACCTCCCTTGGTTCAACAGTTTTAAAATGTATTTGATGTTTAAGGGTATCAAATAGAATCTTATGGAATAAATGAAGGAAGCTATTACCAAGTAAAACATCAGTTCCACTATTATGGAAATAAAAAGGACATTTGATAAAAAATGCTTTGAGGAGAATCTTAGGTTGAAGAATTCCTTTGGAAATATGTAAACAATTATTAAAGATATTAACACCTATAATTGGCTTTAAATCCTCATGATATTGAGAAGGAAAACAAGATGCTTTACATAAGCACGAACATGCTCCTATATCAATATAAGCTGGAAAGTATTTTGCTTTAAAATTATGATAAGTAATTCCTATAGGAAGATATATACTTGTAGGTTGGGTCATCGAGAGATGTATAAGACTACATCATTATGAGTAATGGTAATTCCATGTTGTGTAATCTTAAATGGTTGTACTTTATCTAAGAAACTTGTTCCTAACACAATATCCATAATTTGACTGCTTTCAAGAGAAACATATAAGCGGATAGGAATAACATGGTCTCCTATCTTGATTTTGGTATCTACCATGGAAGATATCTAATGAGTTTCTCCATTAAAGTTTGTATACAAATATGGTTCTTCTAAATCAAATAATTCTAAGGAATTTAAGCATCGATAACTAATGTAATTTCCACTAGTACCTGTATCGATAAGTATTTTACATATCTTATAATGAGTTCCATCAAAGAATTCTCCATTTATTGTATAACTTTCTGATGGGGTTAGATTTGGTCTTAATATTAATCTATTACTAGATCCAGCACATGTTTCTTAATATGACAGTCTTGGAATAAGTCGATTGTGAGAATCAATCTGAGGTTGTGGCTGTAGATTTAGATAAAAATCATTATCTATTTCATTTATCTGTGCAAAATTAGGAGGATAATTTTTTTTTTTACTTCATCAAATAATTTAGGAATATCTATAGTGTCAGAAATAGCATAGCACTCAGTATGATGAGTATTAGACAAAGCATATGATAATCTATAAGTAATATAATATGGTCTATTACCTGCATGCATTAAATCTTTTCTCTTAAATCTTGAACAAGAGTAAAGACTTTATCAAAATTAATATCATCTATATGATATCAAAATTTTGGATTCTCCACTAAACATGAGTTTTTGATATATTAAATTACCTTGAATAACTCCAAGACAAGCATCTTCTCTTTTTTTATATATGATTATCTATTACTGCTAAAGTTATAGGAGAATCTATTCCTTCACGAAATATAGCTCTTATAATTATCTGGATAGAACCTATATGAACCCATCCTGTAGTTTTTGGAATATGATTGGGTAATTTATCTATTTTGTCTAATATCTCTTTTTGATAAAAGAGAAATATTCACTTTATTCTCAGTGAGACTTATATCTAAAGTTTTTTCTTGAATATATTCCATAAAACATATGATGTTTTCTAGGTTTACTACCTATCTTTTCTAATAAAGATGTATTAAATCCACTATTAGAAGTTAAAGAGTATCCTGCCACTTGTATATTTTTTAAGAGTTTTTGATCAAGTAAAATATCTTGCCTAAATTCTCCTTACTGTTTTGAAGTATCTATGATAGGTTGTAAACCTTGAGAAGTAGGAGATTCAGCTAATTCATTCATTATCTGATTCTAATTCCGATTCCTCGTATTCAGTTTCAATTAGGATATATATACTTTCTTCTGATGTACAATCATCTAGATCTTGATATTTATTGATTAATATAAAATCTAATAATACAATTCTAGATAAATTACAATGCTTAGAGCAAAAGATTGATGTATTAGATGAGAAGATAGAAGATATCACTCTTGAAAAGCAAACTTCTATCATTATACCTTCAAATGCTATCCTGAATCAGATAAGAAAATTAAAATTCTAATGGAATATTTCAACCTAGCATCCCTTTTAGATATAGATGATTTACAAGAACAAATGGAAGATATTAATCTTGAAGATTTGGTTAATATAAAACCAAAATGGGAAGTAGGTGAAACATCAAATAGACCTCCTACTCCTCTAATAGCTCCATTTGTATGGAGAAAAGAAAAAATAGAAAAAGATTAAGGTTTTATAAGAGGAATAGCAGCAACTTCTAATATGTATTCTACACCTTAAGATAAATTACGAGCAGAATCAATTAATCCTTTTGGTATATATCTTGATTTGGATTGTATCCTAAATATTGAAGAAGTTATCGATAAATGGGAAACTACATAGCTAAAGCTTTTCGTCTTGAATTTTATGGTGAAGGAAATTATTTAACAAAACCTAAAGTTCTCCAAAGATATAAAAGAGCTTTAGATAGATTACAATTATGTGATATGTGTGAAATTAATAGATATATATGCATATTTCAATATTACTATTATCATATATATATAATCAAGCCACTCTAGATTTAACATCATATTGACATATGTTTTATTCTAAGATTCCAGACCCTTTAGGTTCAAAATTTTCTCAACTTTATCTAGTAATAGATCCGAATGATACCTTAGGAAAAAGAATTTCATTCATAAGACATAAGATAAGTGAATGGTGTGGAGATGCTATTTTACTCAAATAAAGTAAAGCTTTGAAAAAGAAAAATGCATTATGTTGTACATAATTAAAGATGTCTACAATGATAGGATGTAATAGTCATTATTATTATAACAAGATTAAGTGAAAATATAAAAAGAGAAAACATTTTTATAAGAAACGATATTTTAAAAGAAGAAAAGCTAGATATTATAAGAAGAAAACTGGTTTTAAACTAAGGAAACCTATGTATAAACATAATAAGTTTAAAAGAAAGAAAGTAAATGAATGTCGATGTTATTATTGTAAAGAAAAAGGCCATTATGCTAATGAATGTCCTAAACGATTTAATAAAAAGAAATTTGAATTAGATAAAGATTTGGAAGAAATGATAAATAATAAAGATTTTATATTAATTAGTAAATATCAAGATATAGATGATTGTACATCAGAAGAAAGTATATATATCCTAACTAAAACTGAATAAGAGGAATCAGAATCAGATAATGAATGAATTAGCTAAATCTTCTACTTCTCAAGGTTTACAACCTATCATAGATACTTCAGAATAACAAGGAGAATTTAGGCAAGATATTTTACTTGATAAAAAACTCTTAAAAAAGATACAAGTGGCAAGATACTCTTTAACTTCTAATAGTGGATTTAATACATCTTTATTAGAAAAGATAAGTATTAAACCTAGAAAACATCATATGTTTTATGGAATACATATTCAAGAAAAAGCTTTAGATATAAGTCTCACTCAGAATAAAGTGAATATTCCTCTTTTATCAAAAGGAGATATTAGACAAAAAAAAAGATAAATTACCCAATCATATTAAAAAAACTATAGGATGGGTTCATATAGGTTCTATCCAAATAATTATAAGAGCTACATTTCGTGAAGGAATAGATTCTCATATAACTTTAGCAATAATAGATAATCGTATACAAAAAAGAGAAGATGCTTGTCTTGGAGTTATTCAAGGTAATTTAATATATCAAAAACTCATGTTTAGTTTACATCCAAAATTTTGATATCATATAGATGATATTAATTTTGATAAAGTCCTTACTTTTGTTCAAGATTTTAAGAGAAAAGATTTAATGCATGCAGGTAATAGACCATATTCTATTACTTATAGATTATCATATGCTTTGTCTAATACTCATCACACTGAGTGCTATGCTATTTTTGACACTATAGATTTTCCTAGATTATTTGATGAAGTAAAAAAAATTTATCCTCCTAATTTTGCACAGATAAATTAAATAGATAATGATTTTTATCTAAATCTACAACCACCATCTCAGATTGATTCTCACAATCGACTTATTCCAAGATTATCATATTCAGAAGCAGGCATTGGATCTAGTAATAGATTAATATTAAGACCAAATCTAACCCCTTCAGAAAGTTATACAATAAATGGAGAATACTTTGATGGAACTCATTGTAAGATATGTAAAATACTTATCGATACAGGTACCAGTGGAAATTACATTAGTTATCGATGCTTAAATTCCTTAGAATTGTTTGATTTAGAAGAACCATATATGTATACAAACTTTAATAGAGAAACTCATCAGATATCTTCCATGGTAGATACTAAAATCAAGATAGAAGACCATGTTATTCCTATCCGCTTATATGTTTCTTTTGAAAGCAGTCAAACTATGGATATTATGTTAGGAACAAATTTCTTAGATAAAGTACATCCATTTAAGATTACACAACATGGAATTACCATTCTCATGATTATGTAGTCTGATACACCTCTCGATGACCCAACCTACAAGTATATATCTTCCTATAGGAATTACTTATCCTAATTTTAAAGCAGAATACTTTCCAGCTTATATTGATACAGGAACAAGTTTGCGCTTATGTAAAGCATCTTGTTTTCCTTCTCAATATCAAGAGGATTTAAAACCAATTATCGGTGTTGATATCTCTAATAATTGTTTACATCTTTCCAAAGGAAATCTTCAACCTAAGGTTCTCCTCAGAACATTTTTGATTAAATGTCCTCCTTTTTATTTCCATAATAATGGAACTGATGTTTTACTTGGTAATAACTCCCTTCAGTTATTCCATAAGATTCTCTTTGATACCCTTAAACATCAAATGCATTTTAAAACTCCTTGTAGCCATTGGATAGTGGTTAACCGTCTCATATATGCTTATCGTCGTTCTACTCCTATCCCGTTTATGCCTCGCGCAGCCCAATGTGGTGATATTAGTTATCAAACGCATCCGATTTTAGGAAAAGGTAAACCTCTCCTCAAACTAGGTAGATATATTGAGTCATCATCTCAACATCTAAAAATGATTAAAGATCAGTAAGCATTAGTCAAAAATAAGATCAAACGAAATTATTCTGATAATCCTTTGCACTTTTGGGAAAAGAATAGATCTGAAGCACATTTAGAAATGATCGATAAATAAAAAATAATTAGAGTAACAGTCATGAGATATAGCATAAAAGATCAAGAAGAATTTATGAAACAAATACAGGAGTTAGAAACTCTTCAAATAATTAGACCTAGCATATCTCCTCATTCTTCCCCTGCCTTCATGGTTAGAGGTCATGCAGAGCAAGTAACGAATAAAGCTCCGATGGTAGTAAACTACAAAAAGTTAAATGATAATACAATTTTTTACAGATATTTCCTATCCCATAAAGCAACATTAATCAACCTCAATAGAGGAAAGAAGATTTTTCCAAATTTGATTGTAAAAGTGGATTTTGGTAAATAAAAATACATCATAATAGTATTTCATATACTGCTTTCTCTACTCCTCAAGGACATTATGAATGGCTTGTTATGCCTTTTGGATTAAAAAATACGCCACAGATATTTCAGCAAAAAATGGATAATATCTTTAAATACTATAATTTTATTCATATAGATGCTGATGATGTTTTAATTGCTAGTTCTTTTATATAAGAACATATTAAGCATCTTGATATTTTTGCAGATATATGTTTTTAGAATGGATTAGCTTTATCTGAGAAAAAGGTTAAGATTGGTCATAATACAATAAAATTCCTTGGAATGGAAATAGATGGTAATGGTATTAAACTATAACCTCATATAATGGAAAAGATAAGTCAATTTCCTAATCAATTACAAGATAAAAAACAAGTAGAAAGTTTTTTAGGTGTTCTTAATTATGCATAAGATTTTATTCAAATTATAGCTGAGTTAAAACAACCATTTCAACAACTTTTGAAAAAGGATCAAAGATTTGAGTTTACTCCTTATCTAATTGATTAAGTCAAGAAAATAAAATCATTTTGTTTACATCTTCCAAAATTACATTTACTTTCTAATTTCGATGATTTAATATTAGAAATAGATGCATCTAATAATATTTGGAGTGGTGTTTTAAAAAGAATATATAATTCTGATCATGAAAAGATAAATGAAACTCTTTGTAAATAAACTTCACGAACATTTACAGATACACAGAAAAGATATCATATTAATGAAAAGGAATTACTTGCAGTAGTAAAGTGTTATCAAAAGTTTTATTACTTTTTACTACCAAAAATATTTTTATTAAGAACAGACAATACTTAAGTAAAATCCTTTATTGATAATATTCCTTCAAAACTAGAATATAAAAGATATATTCATTGGCAAACATATTTAGCTGAATATACTTTTGATATTGAGATTATAAAATCTGATAAAAATGTTCTTGCAGATTTCTTAACCTGAGATGGATCTTAATCCTAAAGAACAGATGCAATAGATGCTGGCAAAAATGTCAGAAGATATTGGTATTTGTGCTGCACAAGCAAAAGAGATAGTGGAAATTGCAAAATTTCCTTTATTAAATAAAGAGATAGCTAGCCTTCTCCTCTCTATAGGGAATATCTTGCAGATAAGATTAAATAATTATAATTTCTATGAGCAACAGTTCAATAGATTGATTACAAAATTTACGATAATAGAGGAAAGTACTTGAAGTACAAATATCTCTACTCCAGATAACCAAAAAAATAAATAGATACGGACCCCTTCATCTCCAGGATTATCTACTACTCTAGACCATATATCCTTGCGACATGAGACATCACACTCTCCTTAATCCTCTCACATAAAGATATCTATGATAACTGAGACTTTATCTCACTAACCAGTTGCCTCTCTTTAAGAAAGAAACCCAGTTATTAAAGCTCATTATAAGTGTATGAAGGAATTATATTCTTTTAAAAGTCATTATTTTGACAGTTTTCATGACTGGCGTAAATAATACTCATTAAATTATTTTGCAGCAAATAATGACAAGTTCATCTATATCCGTCATGTTTTTTACTAACATCAAGCTTGAGTTCTAATAAAAGTGTATTAAAATACCCTTCAAATATGAGCAAAGGTGAACAACTAATATTCAAATCAAACCTAAGGTTAATTTCTCTATATATTTATTATTATTAAAATTTTCTTATAACTATTTAGTAATTTTAAAATTATTGAAAAGAGTAATGATTTAAAACTTAACAATAAAGTTTCGTATCTAAATGCATCATATGTTTATTTTAAGTATTTTAAATTTAAATTTTATTAAATTTAAAATTATAATTTCATAAATTATTTAAAAGATATTATAAGTTGTTTTTATGTTATTTTCTTTTTATATCATTTTCAAGGATAAAATTTTATTTTTAATTCCATAATAAAATAATAATTTATTTCCATAAATGATTATAGTTAATTTTTATACTATTATCAAAGTGAGTTGAAAACATATTAATTGCATAACTTATTAATATTTGTACTTTTGATGTAATAAAGAACTATTATTAGGTCTCTATACTACTAGTTTTACTTCTCTAGCTTTATATGTATTGTGCCCTTGTTTATTCCTTATAATTGTAGCCTTATGTCATTATTTCATTTTAACTTTTCATTAAAAAAAGAAGAAGCATTATTGTATATAATTATTTATGTTATATATATTAAATTTATCAATTATAATCATTAGCTTTGCTCTTTAATAGATAGAGCTAATTACAAGGTATAGCCCTTGAAAACAAAAGAAGAAACTTTTTTGTTTGTTTGTTAATTACTTAATAAAAAATAAAGCATATTATTAAAGGATATTTTGGGGAGTAAGGATTTGTTCCATACAATCCTAAACTGTGTTGATTTTTTCCTTTATCAATTAGAACTTTCTTGTAAGAGTTATTGATGAAAACTCTTGAAGAATGTTTTAACTACAAATATGAGTTAGCCTTGCTCAAGTCTAGTTTATAATTAGGAAGCAAGTCTACCATATTAATCAGCAAAAAACTTTAGGAACGCCCATAAATCACCTCCTTCACCCTGGCATTTATTAGAAACCTACTTAAAAGATACTAGAAAACTAGCGAGCTACATAAGGGGCCTTTTTTGCTCCAATTGTCATAAAATAATTATGCTATTTCACCATTACCTACAATACATTTGAAATGTTGACCTATGCTTATCCTTAGCTTCAATAATTAAGTAAAGAAATGAGAGTAAGAGTTGCTAATAGAAGCCTACTAGAAATTACCATGTTTAAGGGACTCTTTATTTTGTCTATAAGGACTCCCTATTTTATAACAATCTCCACATTAATTTCACCATGGAAACTTTATTTTTAAGCTTAATTTAACAAATACCTTATTCATATTCTTTCAAAGGCTTGCACACTTCATACCAACTTACTTTATCTATGATCCTCCTCTCTTGATTACTAGCTCAAAGGAACCTCAACATAGTCTTCTCCAAGGTTTTATCAGGCCTTTGGCTAGGAAAAAGGACTTGACCAAAAAAGTATGTATGGAGCTAAGCACCTACTTGATAAGCTCCACTCTTTTTGTAAAAGATAATGTTTTATTTTTTACACCGATTACTAAGCTTCCTCTATATTCTTTTAATGAAAGGGAGGCAATTGCTATATTGTAACTTTTTTTTGTAGTAATTATAAAGACTAAATAGCTTAATGGAGTCTCTTGTAAGTGAAGTCCTATAATGCTAGATAACCAACCTTAAAGTAACGAGCTGATGCAGATAACATATAAAAACTCTTATTGAAATTGATAGCCAGCCCTGAGAGTGCCTTGAATGTGTTTAAGGAGGTCATCAATAAGCTCATGGATTGATCATGAGCCTCTGAGAACTATAGTAAGTCATTCGCGAAAGAGATGTTATAGATGCCTACTCTCTTACACGTAATATGTACCCAAAGCTTGGATTAAGGGATATGTTGTGTTTAAACAGTGTAATGAGTACTTCTCTATTTAAAATGATGAGGTACAAAGAAATTGAATCTCTTTGCCTTAGCCCTTTCCTATCATTGAAGAGGATTGTAGGCTCGCCATTAACCAATACACTGAATGAGGGGGTTGATATACATTGCCATACCCAGTTTTTGAATTTAGTGTGGATGCCAAATGCTTTAAGAGTTTTGAGCAATAAACTCCCAACTAATTGAGTCATATGCCTTATTAAAATCAATCATTATAATATAGTTTTATGGCGAGTTCGTCCTATTGTAATATTGAAATAACTTTTGAGTAATAAGGACGTTGATATGAAATAATCTAAAGGAAATAGAACTACGAATCTTGTATCAAGATTAATCTTTAGTCACAAAGACGCTAAGAATGACTTTTGATATAAAGGATCTTGAAATCTAGAAATATTACCATACGTCATTAAGATATAATGAGAGTAATTGAAGAAAACAAGAAAATAAAGAAAAATAATCACAAAGACTAAGAAAGAATCAAGTTGTATTATTAATCACACAAAAGACACTGCAACATGAGAACTCATGTCTTTATATAGACATACAACTTGATTTTTAGTTTATTCCCATTAGAACCAAAATAGCTAAGTCAACTAGAAAAAGGAAATAACAATGCACTCATCACTAGTTTCATCCTTCCCATCAATAACTTTAAGATGATTTTGTATATATAATTACAATAACATATTGGTTTGAAATCATTCAAATTATCAGTAGTATGAACCTTGGGAATAAGGCTTACAAATGTTTTATTGATAGCCCTATGCATCCTGCCACTTTAAAAGAATTCTAATTGCCATTTTTTATAATTAGCTATGTCTTTTGGTAAAACATCTCATTAAATCCATAAGAACCAGACGCTTTGTTAGGATTCATCTAAAAAACCACTCTTTCTACATCAACAACATGAAAGGGTCTTGTTAAATTCTGCACATCCTCTTTAGAGATGTCATTCTGCACAAACAATCTTCTAATGTTAATAGATGACAAGCTTATGTCAATACTTCCAATTGATTTTTTGAAATATTCATAAGCTTCACTCTTGATTTCCTCTTGAGAACTTAATCTGCCTCCATCTTACTTGAATAATGAGGTTATCTTCACCTAGTTTTGCCTTAACAAAATGGCTATATGAAAAAAGTTGGTATTTTCATCTCCCTTTTTGAGATCCTTAAGCATTGCCTTAAGAGGGAGTGGTGGTTGCTTAAAGCCCTTGAGTATCTACTTAAGGCCATTTTTCCTTACTAATTGCACCTATAATCCTAAGGTTATTGTAGACATCCCTTTAAGCTTCTTGTAAACTAGTTTTAGCTTCTACTATCTCCCTAAAGGTGTTAGCTTCAATTCTAGTATTTAGAGTCTTTAATTCATCCTTTATCTCCTTTAGAATTTCGTTGTTTCATATATTCTTTTGATTTAATCCATTATTATGAAAAAAAACCCATAAATATAACAGGTGATTATTAAAACTTAATTTATGTAGTTAAAATATTTAATTTCTTTTTTAATTATTTGTAAATAACTAAAAACAATTATTAATTTTCTCTTCACAATTAAATTATAATATATTTTAGCACTATTTAAGTTTTCAATATCTTTAAATTTTCAAATATAAAAGGGAGGAATAAAAAATTGAGAAGAAAAAAATTAGATATAAATTTTTTAAAGACTAGAAAATTCCATTAGATATTAAATGTCTAAATTTTTTTATGTATTTCTCATTTTAAATTTATTAATTTTTTAAAAGGAATTAAACTAATTTGTTTAATAATTAAGGTTAATTTTCAATTTCTTTATTAAAAAGGGAAAAATTATTTATTTATTTTTGTAATATTTTTTAATTTCATTAAATTGTTTTGTTATAAAATTTTTAAAATATTTTTTAATCATATAAATTATATAAGGAATAAGTTCTAACTTTTTATAAATTAAATAGTCCATGTTATTTTTTATAATTTTAAAGTTGATACTGGTGAAAAAAGAGAAAACTTTGATAAATGAAAGAATGAAGAAAAAGAGTAAATATAGAATAAAAATCAATTGAAACTTCTAAAGATTTTGATTTAAAGAAAACATTTACTCAATATAAAGTCATTAATAATAATTTTGTAAATACTATATACTAGATACAAAGAATTTATAATTATAATCAGGAATTTCTAATGCTCAATTAGTAAATAAAATGAGTTTTTGAACCATTTGTTTGTATAAATAGAGTCATCCCTTCACCATATATAATTTGATATATCCAACAATATAATTTGTCTTTTCCTCTTTTTTCTCCTCTTTTTTACTCTTACCATCTCTTATTTTCCCCTCCCCTTCCCTAATGTTTCCCACTTTCTCTCTCTTCCTCTCTCTCTCTCTCTCATTTGTATCCTTTTATGTTTTCGCTCAATTAAGGTTGCTATCTCATTTTAAAAATTTCAGTGTCTAACTCTATTAAGGTTGTTGTCTCACTTTGACGATCTAGTTGGCTTACATAATTAGACCATCACTTTATCTATATTATACGTAAGTTACCTCACTTTACTAGGATAGTTACCTCACCGTGAAAGTGCATTGGCCACATCTTGCTAGATCATTTGCTAATACTTTTAAACATGGAATAACATTAATGAAATACAGAAAGTAAGAAAGGGAAAAAGAGAAAGAGAAAGAGAGGGAGAGAATGGGAGTAAGAGAAGGAGAAAGAGAGGAATAGACAATTTATAAAAGTTATACATAAAAGAGAAAGATAAGGACAAGGAGAGAGAGAAACAAAAAGAGAAAGAGACAGTTATTAAAGGTAAAGACTCAACTAGGGTGCTCCTATTGGTGGCCTTCTAGCAACCAGCGTATGGGACCCACATGAGACCATATGGGCCATACTCTTTTTTTAAATAACAATTTTCAAAAGGAACCGATTACATAGCAAGTTTCTCATAGCCAACCATGGCCAGTTCTTATATAATAATATTATATATATTATTAAAATAATAAAATAATACTTATATTATTTTTAAAGGTTGACTAGCCATGAATGTCCATGACTTGCCAGCCATATAGTTACTACCCTTCTTCACCTATTGAATTTACAAAATTAAACTATAAATTCTAAATCCCTAAATCTTCATTTCTAAAATCTTAAAATCAAAATTTTAAAACTCTAAAATCCTAAATCCTAAACTATAAATTATCTAAAACCTAAAAATTTAAAATAATATAATAGAAAATTTTTAAATCATGTAGAAGTATTATAGTAAATTTATATAACTAAAAATATCCAATACCACTTTGATCCCTAAAATTCTAGGGGAAAAGATGATGTAGCCCCTGAGGGGCTAGGGGGCTACCTACTAAAGACTCCTTAGCTTTTCTTTGGAGATAAAGAAGGGATGTGAAGGGGGCGAGGAAAGAAAGAGAGAGAGAGAGAGAGAGAGAGACAAGGAAAGAAAGAAAAAAAGACAAAAAAGAGAGAGAAAGAAAAAGAAGTGTTAATCCTATTTGGAATTTAAAAAGGGGTGAATTAGAAGGCATAAAAGTTTTTAATTAAAAATTCTAAGTTCACCAAAAACTTAAAACACTTTTTACATAAATGAATAATGCACAACATATGTAATTTGATGCTATAATTCCAATATACACAATTAGACAAACAACAAATTGTATATTCAATAATGATATAAACATAATTTTTAAACAACCGATGTGTTATGTGTTTATCTAAGTTTCAAAAGATAAATAACCAGGAACACACTAACAATATCGCAACACATGAAAAGGTAAGTGTACCAATCAAATGTAATATAATTAGGATAATTCTAGGTACCGAACCACAAAACCTGAGGTTGCTAATGAATTCCTATTTAAATCTAATTAGATAGTCAAAAGTGAAAGATTGATTAATTGATTTGGTTATTAAAAGAAACAAAACAATTAAAGTAAAATGCCTAGACAAACTTATAAAAATAGACAATCAATAATGAAGGTAGAATTCAAGTAATTAATTCCTCTAAGATGTGTATGTACTTATTGTTTATCTTACTTTAACTCGAATTCTAGATTTTTTAGATTGTAAATTCCTTACTGTAAATTATACTTTTTCTCAAGTTATGTATTTCTAATTAAATTAATTAAACTAAGTAAAAGTTCTCTCTATTCTGTTCTATTGAATTGAATGCATTAATTTATTCCATATAATCTATTGTTTTGACTAAATTCATATCTAAACTAGACACCTTATGTAAGTCTATCTCTAGATACTCATGCAAGATGTTTCATTCATGGAATTACATAATGTGTATAAGAAATTTTGTAATCTCAATTATACACATAATCAAAGCTTTACAATCAAAGTTTACGTTTGCATAACAATTTAATCCAAAATGATTAACATCCATGAACAAATCTAATTAAAATATCTAGAACCCAATAGTTAAAACAAAAATAACAAGAACACTACATCCTAAAGTTCATAAAAACCTAAATCCCATAAAGAGTTTAGCTCTTACACATTCTTTCAATCACACAAACAAACTTAAAAAAAAGGAA
>JAOXYD010048403.1:0-13427 GCA_028565735.1 Pinacopodium congolense | reverse complement strand
AGTTCTAGTAGAGGAGGTGAGAGCCATAATACTTTTAACTTACCATCAGTTTGGTCTAGTAGGGGATCTAGTTTAGGCCATGACTGTCAGACTTATGGTAGATATCACTCAAGATCGTGTTAGGGGCCTAGTAGAGGTGATGGATATGTTATGAATACGGAGATAGGGGATACTTTTGGAGAGATAGTCATACTCTAAGGGGTACAAATGTCATGGCTGAAGGTTCTACATAGAGATAGGGTGGTGCAGAAGGTAGTAGTAGAGGAGCTGGTAGAGGCAGAGGCAGAGGCAGAGACAGAGGTATGGGTAGTGGAGGAGTTCTACAAAATGTTATTGGGACATCATCAACTCCATCTCAGACGTAGGCCAAATTTTACAACATAACTAAGGAAGTTCCAACAGCCAATGATGTGATATCTAGTATGATTTCTTTACACGATATTGTGGCTTATGTATTGATTAATTCAGGATTTACACATTTTTATATTGCATCAAAGTTTACTTTTAAAGTTCTAGGAAAGGTCAGTTCACTTGGGTCTGACTTGGGAGATCATCTACTAGTAAGGGAGAGTATGATAGTGAGTTATATAAGGCGGGCAAGTCATGTGAGGATTGGAGAGGTAGAGTTACTTGTAGAATTGATTGTGATGGATTTGAGAGAGTTTGATATGATTCTAGGTATGGATTGGCTAGCCTAACTTAAGGAAATAGTAGATTGTTATACTAAAAAAGTAACAATATAGTATTATAAAAACTCAAAAGTAGTACTTATAGGAGAATAGAGAGTGCTCCCTATATGTGTAATTTTAGCAGTAACAGTTGGACAATTGATTATAGAGTGATGTGAAGTATTTGTGGCCCATATAGTAGATACGAGAGAGATGGGTCTTGAGTTGAAGGGAATACCAATAGTAAAAGAGTTTCCAGAAGTATTTTTGGATGACTTACTAGGTTTTCCACCTCAATGGAAGGTAGATTTTACAATTAAGATACTATCTGGAGTTGGTCCCATATCTATTGTATCTTACAGGATAGCCTCTATAGAGCTACAAGAACTAAAAAAGTAATTAGAAGAACTGTTAGAGAAAGGCTATATTAGGCCTTATACGTCACTTAGGGAACTCCAGTGTTAGTTGTAAAGAAGAAGGATGAGAGTATGACACTTTATGTAAATTCTCGACAGTTAAACATGATGACAGTAAAAAATAAGTAACCATTACTAAGAATAGATGATTTATTAGATCAGTTGAAGGGAGAAGTCATCTTTTCTAAGATTGATTTTAGATTGGGATACTGATAGTTGAGAATAGCTTAATCAGATATACCTAAGACTATTTTACAAACTCGATATGGGCATTGTGAATTCTTGATGATGCCTTTTGGATTATCCAATATACCAGTTACATTCATGGCATTGATGAAAAAAACTTTTCAAGAGTTTTTGGATCGATTTGTGATAGTATTCATTGATGATATCTTAGTGTATTCGAAGAGTCGAGAGCATCATGAATATCATTTGAGAGCTTTATTACAGATCTTGAAGGAGGGACAGTTATATGCCAAGCTTAGTAAATGCAAGTTTTGAATGGAATAAGTGGTTTTCGTTGGGCATATTATGTCACGAGAGAGGGTAATGCCTGATGCTATAAAGGTGAAGGCCATCATGGAATGGGAGCTACCAAAGAGTATAATAGAGGTTAGGAGTTTCTTATTATTGACTAGATATTACAAAAAGTTTATAGAGAGTTTTTCGATAATTTCCACTCCACTAACAAAGTTGCTAAAGAAAGGAGTTCGTTGTCATTGGAATGAGTGATTTCAGGAAAGCTTTGATGAGTTAAAGAGAAGACTTACATCTAGTCCAATCTTAGTATTGTTGATAAATGGTAGAGCCTTTGAGGCTCTCCACAAAAAGAGCATATGAGTAATCAAAAGTATTCCAAAAGATTAATTGTTTGAACATCAATTTATGTCAACGGAAGCTTCACGAAGCTTAACCCGCCCTTCATCCCTCACAATCAAGCCCTTGCTCTACTGGTCTTTGTCTCAGTTATGATCCTAGCTCTTGGTAGTTCTCACTTTGTCTCATTCTATTAATTTTTTTAGGCCCTTCACCAACTCAAATCAGCAGCGACTTTAAGGAATTGTAATCCATTTTTTGGTCTATGTCATCTAGGCAATGGTCCTTCTCAAGAATCTATTACCCTTGTCGACACTAGTTGTTTAGAACTTTCACCAACTGTTTCTTTCATCCAAGTATAGTCTCTTCTGTTATCTGTTTGAGCCTATGCTTCCCTATTATACTTCCTTTTTTCATAAATTTATTCCTTTTCATCCTATAGTCGCGATTCTCCTTATTATGGTAGTTCCATCACTTGCTTTTATCCATCATTTAGCCTTTATTTCCTTTCCATTATACTATTGCATCTTTGCTCCACTTTATTTAACTTGAGTTGCTCCCTGATCCAGCAAATTATTTCATGGATATGGTGCTTGAGTTGCTCTCTGATCCAGCAAATTATCTCATGGATATGGTGCTCCTTTGAATTTTCCATATCTCGGAAGCATATATTATTTCTTTCTTTTTATAGTTGATAAACACATGATCTAAATGCAATTAATGAGATAGTTTGATCACCACTCATGTTGTTCTTGTTTGTTACAAACCATTTTAATATGTCTCCTGTTGCTCTTAAATGGTATCTAAGAGGGGTGCGGTAGGTTCTAAAAATATTTAAATAAGAAACACATAAAAATAATTCAATAAAAATTTGTGGAAGCTAAAATAAATATAAAATAAATAAGATGAAAAGAAACTTGCACTTTATTGAAGATGAAATAAATAATGCAAATATAAACTTCACTTACAAACTCCTTTTAGGCTCAAAGATAACCCTCTCTACTTTTCCAAAGGCTCAAGTATAATCTTTTGACAAATTCCTTTTTATAAACTCAAGAATAACCTCTTAACTCTCTTTTTAAGACTTAAGAATAACCTCACAAAGACAAACACACAAATAGGTTTGTATTTCACATAGTACAAAACTTAAACTCAGATAGGAACTCCTTAGCAATACTTGTATATTCAAGACTTTACTTAATCCTTTTTTATAGTGTAAGAATGGATTAATTTAGTCGTTGGCGAAATTTCCAACATTCATCTGCTAATTTAACTCTTTTAGACCATTAGACAAATCTTCTGACCATTGTGCAATATGATCATTCCTAATAATTCGATCGTAATCTTCTTCATTCGGTTGAGCGATAGGCATCTTCGATCGACCAATTTTCGTTGTTTCACTTCATTCAGTCACCCGGTAGCTTCAGTTGGTCAACCAATCATCTAAAAGTGTACATTCGGTCGACCAATTCCATAGTTTGATCGACCGATCTTCATTTGATCGGCCGATGCTCTTTTCAGCAGATGTATTTGGTCGACCAATATATATTCTATCGACTGACCTCTTCGATTTCTTCATTCGATCGGTCGATCCTTCTCATTCGGTCGATCAATCTATCCTCATCCAAGAGAATCAAACTTTATCAACATTCTTCTTGCGAAAACATCCATGCCTATCCTTATACACACTTAAGTAAAAATATCAGTATAAAGGATATTTTGTCATCATCAAAATAAGGTGGAATCTTCTTTAGTTCAACATCTCTAAAGTTGTTTAGGTAATCACAAATACTACAAAAATTCTTGATACCATTCCATATGAGTGAATAAGTGTGTCTGAAAATAATTTTCAGTGGAAGTGTGTTTTTTTCTTTTCTTTCTTTTTTTTTAAGATGAGACTAGAGTAGTCATGAAAATCAATGTAATAATTAATAATTTAAATAAAAATTTCATATTAACATATTTTTCTAAGACTAATGTTTTCTTTACTAAATATACAATAACTCAATCAAGCATTTTTCTTACTATTAAATTCAATCTCTTGAAAAAGAAATGAATTTAACTCTTAAGAAAAGAAGCATAGGAGAGGGAGACAACATATGATCTCAAAAGATTAAAAATTGAATATAAGTTTTTAAGGTTTTTAAATAATCATGTTAGGAGATCTTATTATAAATAAGATAAATTTATACATCTAAGTGAAATAAGGTTGACTAAATTATATTTCATTGGGCTTATTAAGAAATGTAATAAGAAATCCATAAATATAATTTTTAGAAAATATTATTAATATTATAATAGCTCTTTTATATTTTTTATTGCATCACATAATTCACATAGCATTAATAAATTTATATGATTAAAGTTGTGTGTAGTATAATACTCTTTTACTATAAAATGGTAAAAGAGAATTCCTTTACAAATTTCTCATCTTATCCCTAAATGTATCTCAACTCCAAGTCAATACAATCAACTTTCAAATTGAAGTAAACCTTAATTCAATATTTAACTAAAAATCAATCTCATCCAATAAATCAATTAAACTTTCTCAAGTATGTAACTAATAATGTCAATTGATTCAATAATAAAAGTCATATACTAAAATACTCCACATCCCTCAATAACATTAAATCTAAATAAAATATTTAATAAATACTGTTCAGTTTAGTTGTCTATTATAAATAAAAAATTTCAAAGTTTAATACTATATCAAACTAAATAAAAATGAATTGTGAGATATTATGCGACTAGCAGACCCACTTAATCTAACTAACGAGGCAAAACACAAAAAATGAAATGAATTGAGTTCTACTGAATATCTCCTAAAAAATTAAATGATAAGAAATGAATTACTAACTAAATAAAAATAATTAGAATGCACCCATTCACAATAAAAATAATAAACAATTAAATCACATGATAACATAAAAGATACAAGATAGAATATAATAACCCACATTTTATCAATCATACCATCATACTACATAATAAAATACTTATAGACAAATTGTTATCAATTTTTTTGTGATGAATTAATATTTTAACTTAAAGTTCTTGCTCGTCTAGTAGAATTATATTTAATAGATTGTTGGCTAATCTCATTCGAAACATGTATAAAGAAAACTTTACACAAGATATTTTACCTACCAAAAATATCTAAACATCACTCCAATGTCTAACAAAATCACATAGGATACTTATCTAGTAGAAATATCCTAACGCTACTCCAGTGTCTAACAAATAACATATATAATATTTTTCCATTGCAAATATTTCAGCATCACTCACGTGCCTATCAAATAATGTAAAAGATATTTCCCCACTCCAAATATTCTTGTATCACTATGATGTCTAATAAATGCCACATCTTATATTACATATATTAATGACCATTGAATATATTTTATCATAAGCAAGTAATTAATTTTCGGTTTTTTCCTTTTCTAATTATACCATTATTGAATTAACCTATAAATTTCATCTATAACCATCACACAATGTCATATTCAGCCATATTTTGTCATATTTAGATTTCTCATCACATACTTGCATAATTAATTTTTCATGATTAATACAATTCACCTAGTTACATAACATAACTACTTCAATAGATAGCACAAGTACAACACATTTTGTAGAACAAACAATATACCAACTTGCAGAATTTTAATAGCACTTATAAATATGAGGTATTTATAATGGTCACATAATATTTGTATACACCCAATATCACAAAAAGGATACATTACATATATAAGGATACATTCCAATTAACTACTTACTTAATATCCAAAATGGTCACAATCAAGTATCAGGTTTTAAGAGTTGATCCCCTACTCTACCACCATGGCCTTATGGCATTACTCAGTCCATAAGTAGCCATCTAAATTATTGAAGTTGTATTAAAGCTACTAGAGAGCACTCCTGTTTCTAACTGTGGTTTGTTAGAAGACTTAGAAAGAAGAATTATGATTTCAAATGACAGCATCTCCAAGCAAACCGTGATGGATAAAGTGCCAACATACTACATTCATCCAGCAGGAAAAGCAGCCCACTAAAGCCGTTCTTTTCTTTCTAAGTCCAGAATTAGAAACCAGAATTCAACAAACTGGGAGGTGAAACAAAGCCGTGATTCTAGAAATAAACATCATGGAAAATATTATATTTTGTGTATGTAAGAATTTGGCAAGGCGTTGCAGAAAGACACTATGCAAAGATGATTGGAACCAAGAAGCGTGCATGTATTCCAGATTGAACAATTATGTCATCATCTTTGCCTAAAGCTTCTAAAAATGATCCTGTATTAGCCCAGATGACAGCAAGTGGCATGCTGGTAAGTGAAAGAGCACACATGGCTCTCTGTGAATGTATTCTAACATATGATACTGTTTCTCATGAACTTTGAATCCTAAAAGGAATGCACAACTTGGTTGCTCGTGTTCTGTAATAACTTTAGTCAGTGAACTAGGTTTTATTTTGTCCTTAATGGGAGAATCATCATCATCCTCATTTGATTGTTGATTACCATTACTTAGACGTCTAGAAAGTGTTGCTTGAGTGTGCAAAACTGCTTGGATATCGAGCTTCTTCGTCACGTCACCTTTAGGTTGTCTCATCCCAGCTCTTCCTCGTGGTCTTGGCAGAACTCAGAAGCGCCTCCAAATCCTTAGAAATCCCAGCAACTATTGTTGCGATCTTCTTCTTCAAGGTTGAATTCAACACCAAAGGCAACATCTTTAATCCTTCCGACGATCTTTCTTCTCAAAGACAACAAAGCCCTCCTTACAATTGATGACGCCTGCTTCTCACCGTCAGTGAAATTTGCCATTGTCTTGACATGACTATAATTGTTGCAAAGATTTGGTCACACAGATCAATGTCAGCAATTGGACTCCAATGTGCTTCACCAGAGTTGGGATTTGGTCGCTAACGTTCTCTCTCCCCCCTCTTTCAAATGCGACCGCGGCCAGTGATACTGTATCCTCCAAAGAACTCTCCTAGTCCTAAAGAGCGTTGTCCGTATAAAAACCCAATTGCAAACAATCTTGAGCCAAGTCTAGATTTGGTATTGTGACTACATACAGCTGTGGTTGTGGCTATGGCTGTGGCTAGTACTTGTCTTTATACATAAAGAAAGAAGCTAGATGATAATGAGGAAGGAAATGTTTTTTTATCAGACTTGTGTATTTTGGGGAATGTAAATTAGATCAGACTTCTGTATTTGTGACTCAATATACAGGTAAATTGAGTCTTTAATAATGAATTAAAAAGCTTAATTAGTAGAATTTTGACTACCATGATGTTATTTCATTTTATTAATAATAGATCATGTTTCACTAATTAGAAACTCCATTAGTTAAAATAAAAGGTAAAATGTATATTCTAAACTTTAAAAATTTTATTAAAATGTAAATATCATCATAATGTTTTATACCGTTCAAATAAGTTCTTTATGTCTAAAATTTATGTTGATTAATTTTCAAATAAAAAAATTACTTATTTTAGTTTGGATTTCATTATTTTAAATTTATGTGTCATTTTTTATGGGTTTATTAAGATGTTCATATAATCTATTTAGAAGTACAATTGATCTTTCAATTAAATTTTAAATGAATCAAGAGTAATAATAATATCATATTAGTAATGGATAGTCTTCCATAAAATTGAAAAATACAACAGAAATTCAAATTAACAAAAAATAGTTGATTTATCAAATTTAATAAAAATTAATAAAATGAATATATCCATTTAATGAATTATATTTAAAAATATTAAAATATAAAAAGTTTTTTTAAAAATATATTTTAAATTTTTTTATCCCTTAGTTTTTCTAAATTCATTATAAGAAAAAGTCAAGTAACCATCATTTAGTAGATTTCATGAAACTCAATATTACCTAAATTATTTCTATACACTTTAAATCTATTATGTAAATTATCATGCGTACAATAAATCTATTACCAAGATTATCATTCACATTTTAAATCATTTATTAATATATAAAAATATTCTAGATAATATTAATCACGATAATTGTGAAGGGTACTAAAACAATAATCGTGTAATTAAATTCATCCATTTAATATATAATTGAAGTTCCATTTCTTTAATGAAAAATAAATGAATAGTAGGAGCGAGTAGCTACATATAATTCATCTAAAATTAATATAAATTTGTATTGAAAAAGGATAATAACAATTATATGGTCATTAATTTGGTAGTCCTCCTTTATGGTCGTCGAATAAAATATATCTAGATAACTTTTATAGTTAAAAAATATTTTAATTTATAATAGTTATGGAGATTATGAATGCTACAAATTGATAATTACAAAAGTTATCAAATTGATTTGAATTAAGGGAGTCAACTAGAGTACCTGCAAGAGAAAAATGTATTTAAAATGTTTTTTTTATATATATACATATTTTTATATATGTGTGATTACTATAAAAGGATTATTAATTATTTTTTAATAGATCCTATTACATTTATGAACGTCATTAGTTACCATCATTAAAAAAATGTCTGAAATATTTTTTAAATACTAATAAGTAATTTTAAATAAAAAAAATATTTAATTTCATTTTTACTAGCTCCATTTTTAACATCACTCCTACAGCCTCTCCTTTCTCAGGTTTATTCTCTTTTTTATTATGCTATGACTTGTATCTAGACCAGAGGCTAAGCTGATTTTTCTTAGTAATGGTTTTAGCCAAAGCAGCCAAAACGCCAGTCCTTCTCAACCAAGCAGAAGTATTGAATGGTCATTATGAAATATATTGTTGCATATATCATTAAAAATAATATATGATAATTGTATCATTTAAAAAAATTTATAAATCGTTTAAAAATACGTAATTTTACTATATATATATATATATATATATATAAGAAAAAGATGCTAAGTTTGCATGGGAGAAGCGGCAGGAAAGTGTCTAGCTTGGGGACAACTTTGCCATTATTATTGAATAAGGGGTCCGTTTCCTCCATTTTCAGATAATAACCTGTAAAGGAAAATGGAGACAACGAAATTTCGTTACTGCATTCACTTGGAGACATCGTGTGTATTAAGTAATAATAATGTTTTTAACTAGAAAAATCCATTTAATTTAACTATATTTTAAATTAAATTGATTTTATAATTATAATAAATAATAACAATGTTGTTTAAATTATTTTTATATACTAATAAAAACTTTATTATATATAATAATATATAATAATTTATACAATTTTAATTATAATAGTTACGAGTACAGGACAGACTCATTTATTAGTAGGGCCCGATGACTTCCAAGTCTTCGGCTGCCGGTACATGTATTTGTCTGCTTGCTTGAAAAACCAACGCCCCTTTCCCTATCCGACTTTAAATTAATTATTTATAATGCGAATCTAATAAAAAATTCTGAATTTCTCATAACTTTTATAACAAGTTAAAATTAAAAGACGTGTACTTTTTTATTTATTTTTATTTTTAAATACTCTCATAATTTAGTATTCTAAAAAATTTGTCATAGTTATTATCATTATGTCCATCACCTCTTTCATTAGTTTTTTTATTAAATATTTTAAATAAAGATATAATTTCAAATATATTACATATCAGTTTTGTCAAAATTTTAATAAAAATTTAACAAAATTGTTAAATTTTTATAATATAAAGCTATAGAAATTTATTTAAAAAGGACTATAAAAAGTTTTTATATTTATTTATATTATTTATATTTTTCCTTTTGTTAAATTTTCTATTGAATATCCTAATGAAAACATTTAAAGATATCCTTAATATTTGTAAAACGTTCAAAAACATTTTTATAATTAATAGAAATCTAAATTTTAATACAATTTTATTGGAACAATCTTTTAATAAATTTATGCCATATTAGCCGTTTATATAGATCACTAAATATAATTTTGAGGTTTAATTTTAAAATTCAAATTTGAATATTTTAACATTTTATAAATATCAGATTTTCTTTAAAGCTTTTTAAAAATATTATACTCTTTTTTAAAAAATTCATAAATATTAAAGTCTTTTTTAAAATTTTCATTAGAACATATCCTTAATCTTAAATCTTTTTTTGAAAAAATAAAAAATATGATTGAATTTTCACTTATGATATCATTCAATACAAAATATGAAGAGACAAGAGTTAATCTTAAATCTATAAATTTTTTGATAAAAGCTTTGACGTGTTAGTTAAATGATATCATTAATAAGAAATTTAATAAAAAATAACAATAAGAATAATAAGAATAATTTATAATAATAAATTAAAATGAACCAAAACATTAAAAAGGTGCACCTTATATAAAAAAAATTAAAATTCTCAATTTAAAATTATAATACAATCTCATCAGAAGATATTTATTTGTGATCCTTATACCATTCAAACTCGACTAACACCACAAACGTCTACAACACGTCTCCATCACCCGTTGGCCCTCTCCGTGCACAGATTTCTTTAAATGCAATGTCAGAATTGTTGATTGAAGGCCAACACAAGCTCCCTCTCCCTCTTAAGCTTTTCTTTTTTTAATAATCTCCGAAATGAAAGCATATATCATACTATGCCTCCTCTTGGCTTCCATTTTCTTTTCTTATCCTCCTGTCTCTGCGTCTGAATCTCAAGTAGGAGGCCCTGTTGTTCCTGGTAAAGTTGAGCTTTAAATTGATTAGTTTAATCCATTTTTCACTTTCCATAATCTTTTACATATACATCAAAACTAAGTATATATCTATATACAATGTAAACTATTTCAAATATGATGAACTTCTATTAACTTATAAAATATATCTCAAGTTTCATTTTATAACACAACATATTATAAACTATGAAAAGAGTATACGTCTCACTACAACACTATTAATAATAGAATTTTTCTAAAAAAATAATGATAGAATTTATCAATATTTAAATAAATTTTACTATCATATTCATAATATTTTAAAGGAATTCTACAAAATTTGGTGACATTTGTTATTTTTATGATTGTTCAAGATTTCAGATCTTACAAGATTATAAAAAATTATTATCTCTTTAAACACTTTATAAAATTTGTTTTTACAATGCTTATTATTATTATTATTATTATTATTATTATTACTAATATTAATGTCTACTGCTGCTGCTGTTGTTGTTGCGCTAGTGCTGCTATTTATACCAATTTTTAGATCAAAATTATAAGTAATAAAAATTTTTAAAAAATAATTGTTCATCACAATTGATTTCTTTATATCAATATGTTTTCTCTAAATCGTAATATTAATATTAAAAAATAAAAATTAGAATACATTTAATATTTTGTTCATAATTCATGGTATTTATGATGCTTGATTTGAGAGTACATGTTTGATGCAAATCGTTAAGTATATGCAGCAATCGGAAAAAAACCACCTTTCGAATGCGGCCGCGGGCAGCGATACTGTATCCCTTCAAAGAATCCTCCTCCTAAAAAGCGCTGTGATCCATACACGCGCGGTTGCGGAGAACCATGAACCAAATCTAGATAATAAAAAATATATATATATACACAAATCTAGATTTGGTATTAATATTACATATAGCTATAGCTATGCCTATGTCTAGCTTGTCTGTTATATTGAATAAGAAGGTCTTGATGTCGTTCTTGACAGAAAGAAAGAAAGAAGCTATGATTCCAAGGAAGGAAATGTTTTCTTACGTTGTATTTTGGGGAATATAAATCAGACAATGCTTGTGTATTTCTGACTCAATATATGTAAGTTGAGTCTTTAGTAATGAATAAAAAATAGTAGTTATTAGAATTTAATGAAATTATTTTTATGTCATTTTATTACACTAATTATAGATCATGTTTCACTAATTAGAATTTCATTTATTAAATAAAAATAAAAATAAAACGTATATTTTGAGCATTAAGTTTTTATTAAAGTTAAATTTGATCTATAGTGTTTAAATAAGTTCTTTATGCCATAAAAATTACCTGACCTAATTTTCAAATAAACAAAACTGCTGCTTTTAGTTTATATGTGGGGATTATTAAACAGATCATACCTTCTATACATGAGCACAGTACATTTTTCATCAAAACTTGATAAGTTAGGAGTAACAGGCCTATCATAATAGTAATGAATAGCTCTTTTATAAAATTGAAAAATACGACAAAAATTTCACATTATCAAAAAGTTAATGATTTTATCAATTTTCAATAAAAATAAAAGGAATATATCCATTTAACAAAATATAATTTTTCAAAAAATTAAATTATAAAATTTTTAAAAACCAAATCATGTCAAAAGTACTTGTTTTTTTATCTATTTATTTATTTGAAATCAATCATTAAAAAAAGTTGATTAGTCATCGTTTAATGGATTTCATGACACTCAATATTGCCTAAATTATATCTACTCTTTAAATCTATTGTGTAAATTATTCTATATACTTAAATTCATTACATAAATTATCATGCACACCTTAAATCTGTTGTCTAGATTGTCATTCACATTTTAAATTATTTATTAGTAGATAAAGATATTTTAGATAATATTAATCATAATAATTATGAAGAAAATCAAAATAATAACCATGTAATTAATTTCATACATTAAATATATACTTGAAGTTCCATTTATTAATTGAAAAATAAATTAAAGAAGTTTAGTTGCGAGTAGCTACCAATACTTTATCTTAAAATAATATAAAACAATAATTATATGGTTATTAATTTGGTGGTCTAGTTTCATATTATAGATTAAATTATCTCTATATATTAACAAATAACTTTTTATAATATGTTGAAGTACTTTAACGTATAGTAGTTATGATAATCATGAATGCTACCAAATTAATGTTTATGAAAGTTAGCAAATTGACTGAAATAAATGGAGTCAACTAGATTAATTATTACAGGGATAAATATTCAAAACGTCCTTTATACTTGACTGCTTCCGGAGGGTCAGTAATATTTTTTTTAACAGACCCAATTACATTTTATGGTAGTTACTAGTGATCATAAAAAAATCTAGACTATCCCTTGGTCATTAACATATAATTTAAAGTATCTAAAAACTTTTAAAACTTTTGTCTCCATACAACTAAAACAAGAGGGTGGCCAATAATTTTTATTTTCTTAAATCAATCTATCGGTTATTTTGCAATGAAGACAGGAATGTGTATCTATCCGTTATTCCTGTCCTGGTTGAAAACAGGAATGGGTTGCATGCTCTTTGGAATTGCTTTCAGGTATTAGATTAATCAAAGGTTACCAATATAACATATAGTGCCCGTTTGGATAGGCTTATTTCAGTAGAATTTTTGTTAGTAGAACTTTTTTCTGTAAAGCTTTTTTGAGAAGAGTTTTTTTAAAAAGACAGTTGACTGTTTAGTTGTCATTTAAAAAAGAGCTTTTTTAAAAGAGTTTCATAGATTGTTTGGTAACATCAAAATAAAAAGCACTTTTGATTTTAGTTATATTTTATTTTGTAATAAAAATTATTTATGTATATAAAAATTATTTAAAGTATATTAAACAATATGAAAAGTAT
>JAOXYD010048392.1:0-13427 GCA_028565735.1 Pinacopodium congolense | reverse complement strand
TGACACTGGTAGATTCATATTATATGGAAATGATTAAGGCCTTCTTTGTCTTTAGCACTTCACTTAAATGACCCACCTTATTTATTGTCCTTTGTAACCCTTTTAATCTTTTCACCATTTTTGTTTCTTAAAGCAAACACCTTATTTAAAATAAAAAAAATCCCATTAGATTTACCAAGTCGCAAGTCTAATGAAGTGCTAACTGTGGATTAGTTGGGAATTTCGGTTTACAATTTATTCGAAGACTATTTAAGAGGTACTTCTACTCATGTTGTGCATTGTGAATAGTTGATTTTGTGGCTTCCTTATATAAAAAGAAAAAAGAAAAAAATTAAAATATAATAGTAATAATTAGTAAAGAGTAGTCATTTGGTTTTGCATGCATATCTCAGAAATTATATTTAGTCTTCCTTTTATATTTAGTGCTTTACGAACACTTGCGAGAAACCTTTCAAACATTTTTGACTCATGTTAACCAAAGCTCCATTATAACCATGAACAAAAGTCCTTTTAACCCATGAATTTTCAAAAATATGGTAATACAGTCTTCTAGAGGGAGTTTAAGAGAAATACCAACTCTTAAACACTTAAGTTAAATGAGTGAAAACCATGATGAAATTCCATCTTGGTCTAATGCTTATTTTTTATCAATGGTATCATAAGTTGAGTATGTTTATATGTGCTGATGAAAAGTATTTATGATCTATGTAGTAACTTGAAATTTGAGCTTGTCAAAATTTGGAAGAAATTTTATTAGTCCATTTTCAAAGAGAGCTCTTAGTAGGGAGTAAAAATACGGTGGATAGGGAGTAAAACAACAACAAAATATCACCTTTTAACTTCCTAGGAAAACTTAAATGGGGATCTGAACAGTTAAACCCCACAGTTTTACTACCCATGTTTCACTACTATAGAATCTTCCTAAACTTGAATTTTTTGCTAAAATTCTCCTATAATTAACCCCAATTTAACCCTATATCAAGATTAAAGAATTATTTAACTAAATTTATCAGAAAAGGCTATAAAACACTAAATTTAACTAAGAACAGGCTATAAAAGGTTGAAACTCAAAGGAAAGCTAAACTAAAATTTTAAAAGGTGAAATGAAAAACTAGCTAAAGACTTAAGGAAAAGACATTCTAAAAGAATTAAGCAACCTAAAAGGGACTTAAGAACAAAATAAAACTAACCAAAATATAAGAAAATTGAAAACATCAAAAGAAAAACTAGACAAAGAGATTTGAAAGAGCTTACTTAAATAGCTCAAGCTTAAAAAAGACTTAATTAAATAAACTAAATTAAAATTACACAAGAAATTTAAAGTTAGATAAGAACTCAAATTAAGAGAAGCTAAAATGAATTTTAAAATGGAAAAAATTAAAATTCACATTTAAAGAAAGAAAAACTAGAGAGGAATGATGAAAAGGAAAGAAGAACACACACAATTAAGTAGATAGATAAAAGAAGAAAGTAAACCTAGTATAGATCAGAAATAAAAAGGATTTAAATAGGTTTATGATCCGTACTAAGGAAAAAGAGTTTAATCCATTATCCATTAGCCTTAAAAGATGATTGACCATTTGAAACATCAATGGCTCCATATAGATAAACGTTAATAACATCATAAGGGCCAGTAGAACGAGATTGTAATTTTGCAAAAAGGAGTTTTAAACGTGATTTATAGATCAAAACTTTATCACCAAATTTGAAATCAAGAGGAAGTATGTTTTCATCATGTCACGTCTTGGTATTTTCGTTATAAAGCTTAGAATTTTCATATGCATTCAAATGAAATTCATTAAACTCATTTCATTGCAAGAGCCTTTGCTCACTAGATTTCTTTGGATGAAAATTAAAAATTTTGAATTTCCCAAATTGCCTTATGCTCTAGTTCCATAGGCAAATGACATGACTTGTCATAAACTAGGTGATATGGAGACATGTTAGTGGGTTTCTTAAATGTAGTGTAATGTGTTCATAATGCATCATTCAATTTCAATGACCAATATTTTTATATGTACTAATAGTCTTTTCCAAAATCTTTTAATTTCTCATTTTGAAATTTTCACTTTATCACTAGTTTGTGGATGATAAGATGTGACAACCTTATGAGTTACACCATACATAGATAGAAGGGAATCAAATTGTTTATCGCAAAAATGTGACCCTCCATCACTTATTATCGCTCCTGCCATACCAAACCGTGTAAAAATATTTTTCTTAAGAAATTTCACTAATTTATGAAATGTAAAGACAACAATCAACATTTCTCTCTCAGTTTTTGTGTAGTTATTTTAGGCATCATTTAAGATTGTACTTGCATAGCAAATTAGATGACAAAATTTTATTCTTCCTTTGCCATAGGATTTCACCAATTGCAAAATCACTTTCATTGCATATTAACTCAAGAGGTAAAGATTAATATGGCAAAACTAGGATTAGTGAAATTATAAATATTGACTTTAAAAACTCAATAGAATGCACGCATATTTCATCAAAATTAAATCCAGTATCTTGGGTCTAAAGATTAGTAAGAGGCTTAGTTATTTTCAAAAAATCCTTAATAAATCCCTAATAGAAACTAGCATAACCTAACAGACTCCTAACCATTGTAACTAAATTTCTAGGAGGAAGTTAAGATATTACATCTATTTTAGCTGGTTCTACATTTATGCACTTACTTGAAATCTTACGGCTAAGCACAATACACTCCTGAACCATAAAGTGGCACATTTCCCATTTTAGTACCAGATTTGTCTCTTCACATCTCTTACGCACTTTATCTAGAGTTTTTGAAAATAATAAAAAGACGTGCCAAACAATATAAATCATCTATAAATTCCTCAATGCAAGATTTTATCATATTTGAAAATATAGCCATGATATAATATTGAAAGTGACAGGTGCATTGATTAGTCTTAAAAGCATACATTCATAAGAAAATGTACCATATGGATAGGTAAATGTAGTTTTATCTTAGTTTTCAACGACTATTAGAATTTTTAAGTAGCCACTGTACCCATTTATTAGACAATGAAAACTGTATCCAGTCAATCTTTTAATGACATGATTAATGAAAGGTAATAGAAAATGATTCGTTCGAGTAGTGTCATTTAATTTTTTGTAGTCTATGCACATACATCAACTAGTTACCTTTATTATAGCTATTTTCTCATTTTTCATTTTGAACCACGGTAATCTCGCCTTTATTAGGCACCACTTTTACTAAGCTAACCCAAGATGAATCAAAACTAAGGAAAATTTATTCTGGAATCGAATAATTTCAACACTTCATTTTTTACTCCTTGTTTCATGTTAAAGAGTCCTTTATGTGGTTGGAATTATGTCTTGCTTCCTTCTTCTATTAAAATTTGATGAATACAAATAAAAGGACTTAGCGCGTTAATATCTGAAATAGTCTCTAACCAATCGTTCCTCTATGATCTTTCAACACTCTCAACAAATTGTGCTTTATATCAATGATGATGAAATAATTACAAGTAACATTGATGGGGAACTTAGAAAAGCATATTTAAGAGGCAAAAGAAGAAGTTTTAATTCTAACTGTGTAGTAGGGTAAGCTAGGGTCGAATCCATAGGGAACTAAGGTGCACATGCTAATTCTCACGTTGTAAAGAAAAATTTTAAAAAGAAAACCCCCTAGATGCTAAGAGAACTAACATAACTAAGATGCAAAAATAATAAAAAGAACAAACACAAAGTAAAAGATAATAAACTAACAACAATAAAAAAGAAATTGGCCAAAGGTATCATTGGGATTCTAGAATAATTATTAATCCTCAAATTTTGATAAAAGGTGCTATAGCAAAGGTGCTAGCCTATAGGTTTGAGCAAGCTCTAAAATCCTCAATTCCTCTAACTTAGATAAGTCGAACGAGTTATAAAATTGCCCATATCTTCACTACAACCTAGAACAAGCTCTCTAGATTTCATAGTGAAGACATATTATGTACTAAGGATTGACTAACTTAGGCCACTAACACACAAGCTATCAAAGTGTAACCTAAAGGTATAGGACCCTAGACAACTAAGTTAATTACACTAAGAAATCTAACAGGGCTATTGCTACTTTTACAAATAGCTAAGGATGATCACGTATCACATGCTCAATCCTAAAATTAAAATTATGAACTACCTAAAGGGTGACTAAGCCTAAAGATAATACCAAATAAATGACATTTAATGAAAGTCCCAAACCAACCAAAGCTTTAAAACACCAAATCAATACAAACCCAATTACATTTTAATAATTAATTATCCCTTCATGCCTCCTATACCTTCAAATCCTTATGAATCTTACCACATAGATAAATAAGGTTGTAAAATCGAACAAAATATAAATAAGACCATAAAATTCATAATACAAAAGGGAAGTCCCAATTTAACACTTAATCTAACATAGACTCAAATTACTTATGCTAATAATTAGTTAACTAAAACCGAATTCAATAAAGCTCAAAGTAACACTCTAAAAAAAATTTCATCATAGATAAATCGAAAAAAATTAGACATTAAATGATTGATATCCTAAGAACATGCATATATCCTTACTATTAAGCATAGATTAATCAAAGACACTAAGAATAAATGAAAACCTATGAAATAAAACTTCACATAACTCAACGCTTGATAAAGTCAAAACCAATAACATAAAAATAAAAGAAATGAACTAAAGTCAAGGCATTCCGACATAGGAACAAAAAGCTTATGGAAATAAAAAAAAGTTCCATCTAATGAAAAATGAGAATAAAAATGAAAGAATATGAAAAAATAAATCAAAAACCCAAGAGATGTCCTCTAAAAACTTTTTACCATGGAAAGCTCAAAAAATGTTGTCGTCAACCATTTGCTTTTTCTAATTGTTTTTGTCGTCACTTCAAGGGAAAGCAAGCTTCAAGCTTTTAAATGTTTTTTTCCTCTTAATTTTTCCCTTTTCAGTTACCATCTAAAGAGAACTTTTGAAGATTTTGTCCCTTTTCTCATTAGGGTTGCGTGTCTCTTCATTTAATCTATCTTTTTTAAACGAGTCATCTGTTTTGTTTAAGAGAGTAAGTCATGTGTGTAAAGTGACTTTCTTTTTTTTATTCTTTGTTCTTTTTTCAAGTTTTTTAATCGACATTTGAGGCAACCTTTGGAATTTTTCTCTAATTCTCTTCCAAACACCTTCTTTTCATCCTGTATTTTTATTCCATCGTTATAATGCACATAAACTTAATAGGAATACAAAATGAGCAATTAAACAACAAAATAAGAATGAATTCACATTGAAATTCATATAAAAACTTAAGATAATTCAACCTTATAAATTAGAGCATAAGAAAATTGAAGGATCACTCTCAAAATATCAAGCTCCTATAAAGATGCAACTATCGTAATCCATTGGGTGTTGCATAGCGTTGAAAACATTAAACTCTATTTCTTCATTCTAGAATCTTAGTATCAATTTTCTACTGTGCATGTCTATCAGTGCCCTTATTGTGGCCATAAATGATCGTCCAAGGATAATGGGAACCTTACTATCTTCTTCTTTGTTTGAAACCAGGAAATCCAAAGATAAATAAACGTATCAAATTTGACTATAACATCATCGAGAATCCCTTGTGGATACGTCATAAAACAATCTACAAACTACAGTGATACTGTTGCAAGATTTAGTTAATCTAATCTAAATGTCATAGAAATAGAGAAAGGCATTAATTTGAAGCTAGCTCCCAAGTACATCAATTCCCTCTCTACTTGCAAATTACCTATTGTGTAAGGAATGATAAAGCTACTAGGATCCTTTAACTTAGGAGGAAACTTCACTAATAGGATTGCAAAAATCTCTTCATTTAACTTAACAGTTTCATAATCTTCTAAGTTTCTCTTCTTTGATAGATTTTCCTTTAAAAAATTTGCGAACCTTTGCATTTGTGTTATGGCATATGCAAATGGGATATTAATATGCAGTTTTTTATTATCTCCAAAAACTTCCCAAATTGCTTCTCTAACTTAGCATTCTTTAATCTCTAATGGTAAGAAATTTAGGATTTAAATTTCCCCTGATTTTCACTATTTTACTTTCCCTTTTACTCTCTCCTCACAACATTCGCCATTTTTTTCACCACTCTATTCAACTTTTAATGGTCTTGACTTGCTCTCTTGGATTAGGTTCTGTTGTGCTTGGTAATATACTAGACATCCGTTTATGATTTTGTAATTAAGACTCATTGCCATCAATATCTAACATGATTTCTTTAAACTTGAGTTCTTACGTGGAGGTGGGTTAGCTCTAAAGCAAGATGGTAGATCTTCTTGACAGTTTGCTAGAGGTTGTTAGGTATTCTAATTATCTCTCCAAGCAATTTTTAGATGGTTCCTCCATCCAAGGTTGTAGGTATTTGAATATAGATCATTCCTTTACTTATTATAATTTACAAATTGGGCTTGCTCCAGTTTTCTTTCAAAGGGACTACCTACTTGACAATCTAAAGATGCATGATAGGAACTTCCACAACGTTCACACTGAACTTGGTTCCTAAATCAATTACTTCCAACTCCTCTATGCAAAATTTCCACTTTTTTATTCAACACATCCATTTGGGTAGCCAAATCAACTATATCATTTATAGCATATACCCTTGATGGTTTCCTAGGATGACACTTTGAATGAAAATGGAAACTATTAGTCATTATCTCTTTTATTAAATTGCATACTTCTGTGGGAGCCTTATTCATGAAACTTTCCCCAACTTTAGCATCTATAATGCAGTGAGTAGAAGGCGTAAGGATTGTATAGAATATGTCGAGTTGCTTCTAGGTATTGAAATCAACACTGAGATATTTTTCCATTATTTCGTTACACTTTTCCCATGCCTCATACAAACTTTTATTTTCATATTTCAAGAAGGAATTAATTTCAGTCTTTAATTTAGCATTTACCACAATCAGGAAAACCTTAGTGAGAAAAGGCTTCATTGATTCGTCCCATGTTGTAATGGAACTAGATAGATGGGTATTGAGCCACGCTCTAAACTTTTCTCTAAGGGAAAGTGGGAAGAATTTAATTTTGACAGCATCATCAGACACTCTATTATTCCTTAAAATATCACAAATAAACTCTAACCATTGAAATTATGATGTCAAGGGTTTCAAAGATGATTGCATTGACTCTGAGGCACATAATGCTAGGTATAGGTCTCCCTTTATTACCTAAAGCTAAATTCATCATGGTTAAGGGTCTAGTCTAGCACCCTCCTGAGGTCTATTAGCGATTTTCTTGAGGGATCCATATCTATGTTAAAAGATTATTCACTAAAGGTCTCCAGTCCTACAATTTTAGGAGTGCTCACTCGACTATCTTTCCTTTGCTTTTGAATGGTTATTTCAAGCTTTAGATTAAATTCTAACCTCTCAAGTTTTTTTCCATGAGTATGCATACAATTTTTAAACAAATAAGATAAAAAAAACTACTAAATAAGGGAAAGCGCATAAGAAAACAATACACAAATAAAAAAAAAGCAAATTCCCCTTTTGCTGTCTCCTCCTTTTCGTCTGTGTCTAGGGCTTGTGAATGAATTCTTTTGTGCCACCTGTGTCTTCTTTTTTTCCTGTCTGAAGTCGTCTCTCTTGGTCGACTATTGTCTCTAGTCCATACATGTTGGGCTCACCAGTAAGAGATCCAGCTCTAGGAAGTTCAGTAGTCCTTCTGGGGAAGGGGCTTTAGCAGTCTAGGAGTAGCAATCCAATCGCATGCGGTTGCTCTAATCCAGCAATTGAGGGCTCCATATGCCCTTTGGTCCTGGCGAGTGCATGCCGCTCCAACCTTTAGTCCATGGGTCCAAGTAGGATGGTCCAAGTGTGCCAGTGTTGTCCAAGGCTAAGGCAATCCAGTAGGTTTCGAGTTCAGCTTGTTCGCTTAAAAAACAAACAATTAGTTTTACACTCAAAACCATAAGTATATAGGTCGTACTTCTAGTAAAGAATGGGTATCAATCCCATGAGGATTGAATATAGATACCCTATAAATTTGGTTTACACTTTATTCAAGAAATTAATTTAATCAAATTAAATTAAAACAAGTAAATGAAACACAAAAAAATTTGAAAGCAAGAGTAAGAATCACAACCAATCGCAACAATGCAAATAAATATTAAAAAAAAAACAAGATTTAAGAATAGGATTTGTCATTATCCTTATGTGTTTTCCTTTGGTTAATTGATCTAATTTATAGTTGGCCCAAGATTTCCTAATATTTTAGTTACCCTCTCTCAAGGTGTAACTAAATTTCACTAGCAAGGGATAATAAAAGGTATGTCATTTAAGCCAAGGCTTAACACAAAAAGGGCCTTAATCATCTATATTAAGCATGCATCCAGTAGACTCAGACCGATTCAAATCAAGTTCTGAAGCTAATAACCTAAGGAAGCATCACAAATACAAAAAAATGAAATGACTATAGATGTAGTCATATAGGCTCAATCCTCACATGGCTTAAATCAAAATTTATTATACATCTCTACACTACCTCGTTGCTCAAGTGTCAAGTTTTGAGTATGCTTATGCAACCAATTACTTTTCATCATTCGACATTGTTCACTCTCAACTCAAGTAGCCTAATTTGAGTTCAAATATGCATTCAATCTCATTCAAATTAGCATGATAGAATCTCATGACAAAAAAAAAATTGCTTACATAAAAAATCACCCTAACATGCTTAAAACATTCATCCTAATTAGCAAAATGCAAAGAATACAATCACAAATGCAATAAATGCAAAGATTACCTCCCTATTCTTAAACATCACATTTTCCTCAATGTGGAAACAAAAGCATCAAAACTCAACAAACACAAAGAGATTAAGGGTTATAATAGCTTAAGATGGTGTTCGTTACTCCAAGGTGTAGGAAATCTTCTTCTACTCTTTCGTTGGTCCTGAAACAAGCTGTGATGCACAACAATTCTTCAAGCAATCATCAAGTTACCTAAACATCATGATTTCAAAAAGGAAAAGAAGCTAAGATCAAAATAACTAAAAACAAGGCAATATAAAACCAATTAAAGTGAAAGTACACTAAACACAAAGACAAGTAAATGAAAGAAAAACATGCTAAGTTAAGGTCATTAGCTTAACCATTCCATATGCAATCATAAGAGAGTGGATGGGAGGAAAGAGATGACTTTCCTTTCCTATGAGAATGCCCATCCAAAGTATAGCTTGCACCGATGGCCATTAACCATAAATGCTTTACCCTATCATTTTTCAACTCCAAAGCTCCAGGGGGAAACACTTGAATAACCTTGAAGGTCCAGTCCATCTTAACTTGAGTTTTCTAGGAAATGAACAAAGTCGTGAATTAAACAAAAGCCCCAAGTCCTCACTCTTAAACTTGTTCTTCTTAATGCAAGCATAATGCCACTTCTTTTCCCTTTCCTTATACAACTTGGAATTTTCATAAGTGTCAAACCTCAACTCTTTCAATTCATCAAGCTATAACAATCTCTTCTCACCTAATGCTCCAATGCCAATGGTAAATTTCAAGCCTTTCCATGTATAAATTGATATGGTATGGTACCTATGGGTGTCTTGAAAGCTGTCCTAGAAGCCCATAAGGTGTTATCTAGCTTTCCAGCTCAATCCTTTCTTGAAGTGCTAACTACTTTCTCCAAAATCTTCTTCAACTCTCTATTCGCCACTTCCACTTGGCCAATGATTTGAAGGTGGTAAGGACTCGCCACTCGGTGATACACATTGTACCTTTTTAACAGAGCTTCAAAAGTCTTGTTGGAAAAATGACTCCCTCCATCACTTATGATTGCTCTAAGCACTCCAAATCTATTGAAAATCTTCTTTATGAATCTTTCGCCACCTTACCATCATTGGTTGAAGTAGCTATGGTCTCACCCCCTGGAAACATAATCAGCGCCAACCAATATGTTAGAATTACCTGAGGAAGATGAATGGCCACATGAAATCAAATCCACAAACATCGAATATCTCCACCTCCATGATATTGAAAAGTAGCATCTCATCCCTCTTCGATATGTTGCCCACTCTTTGAAACCTATCACACTTCAGCACAAAATCCCAAGCATCCTTAAACAAGGTTGGCCAATAAAATCAACATTCCAAAATGTTCACAGCTATCTTGTTCGCTCCACAATGTCCTGGATACGCTGAACTATGACAATAAGTCAAAACTTCAAGCATTTTATCATCAGGGGCACACTTGTGAATCAAATTTTCAACACATATTTTATATAATACAGTTTCATCCCAAATATAGTCAGAGTATTGGAAGATGTAATGATTCATTTACTGATAAGAGAGGCCGGGAGGAAGAATACCGCCTCAGAGGTAATTGGCAATGTTAGCAAATCAAGTAAGAAAGGGATTATTTATCATTATTATTGCTTCCTTAGGAAAGTGCTCCTCGATTTCCTTTTCTTCTTCTTTTTAGTGTTCTCCTTCAAGCGTAGACAGGTAGTCCACTACAACATTTTTTGCTCCCTTCTTATCTTTGATTTGAAGGTTAAACTTTTTGAGTGGAAGTACGCACCAAATTAGCCTAGCCTTAGCATATTTATTTGCAAAAAGATATCACAATGCTATATGATTTGTAGAAATAATAACCTGTGAGCTCAAAAGATAAGAACGGAATTTCTCACAGGCAAATACCATAACAAGCAATTCCTTTTCTATTGTGGTGTAATTCAGTTATGCTCCTGTCAAGGTCTTGCTTGTGTAGTAGATGGTGGGTAGTCTCTTCTCCTTCTATTGTCCAAGGACACAACTGATGGCATGGTCACTTGCATCATACATGATCTCAAAAGGAAGAAACCAATCAGATGACGTCAAAATGGGTGTTATTATAAGTGGCTTCTTCAACTAGTTAAAAGATTCCAAGCAATCATCATCAAACACAAAAGGCACATGTTTAACCAATAAAAGAGTCAAGGGTCTAGAAATAAAAGAAAAATCCTTGATGAACCGTCATGTCCGTGATATTAGTAGGAGGTGGTAGCCTTTCAATCACTTCAGTCTTATCACTATCCACCTTAATCCCCTTATGTGAGATCTTGTGGCCTAATACAACTCCCTCTTGGACCATGAAATGACACTTCTCCTTCTTTAAAACTAGATGAGATTATTGACATCTTTGAAGCACTCTGTCTAAATTAAAGAAGCAATATTCAAAAGAATCTCTAAAAACGAAGAAATCATCCATAAATACCCCTATGAAGTTTCATTCATGTCCGAGAATATTGCCATCTTGCATATTTGGAATGTCGCATGTGTATTGCATACGCCGAAAGGCATCCTTCTGTAAGGAAAAGTCCCATAAGGACAAGTGAAGGTGGTCTTCTCCTGATCCTACGGATATATAAATACTTGATTGTATCATGAATATCCATCAAGAAAACAATAAAATGCATGTCTAGCCATCCTTTCAATCATTTGGTCCATAAAAGGTAAAGGGAAATTATCTTTCTTGCTAGCCAAATTGAGCTTCTGATAATCAATGCGCACTCTCCAACATGTGATGGTCTTAGTGAAAATCCTTTCACCTTTGTCATTCTCCATCACTGTCATGCCTCCCTTCTTAAGCACACTCTGCACTGGACTCACTCACTCACTATTTGAAATGGGGTAAATGATCCCTACATCTAAAAGCTTCACTACTTCCTTCTTCAAAACCTCTTGCATGCTTGGATTTAATCTTCTCTGTGTCTCCCTCACTGTATTACATCATTCTTCCAAGTTAATCCTATGCATCACAACATTGGGGCTAATCCCCCTAATATGAGAAATTTGCCATCCCATGGCTCTCATCCTCTTCTTAATGGCCTCTACCACCTTACCCTCTTTTACACAATTTAATTGGTTGGACATGATGATGGGTAGAGTGCAGTCATGACTTAGAAAGGTATATCTCAAGTAGGAAGGTAAGGGTTTAAGCTCTAAAGTGGGTGGCTTGATAATGGAAGGTGATGTGGGTGTAACTTCTCTCTCCAACTTCTCCTTCCCATCATGCTCATGTAATTTATCTTCTCTCACACTCTCATTAATATGCACTTCAATAACTTCATTAACTTCCTCATCAGCTTCCTTCATACACTCATCTATAACATCAATATTCCTTCGTACAGTACCATCCATTGACTTCTTCAAAGATTTAGACATGTTAAATTTAACCTGTTCATCATCAATTCTTAAAACACGTTTTCCTTCATGCACATCAACTAATGCCCTACCAGTATTCATAAAAGTATTACCTAGATTCAGTGGAAAATTTCTATTAGCTTCAAAAGTTAACAAAAAAAATCAATAGGAATGATAAATTTATCTACTTTTACTAATACATCTTCCATAACTCCAAATAGCCTTTTAATTGACTAATCCGCAAGCTGAATGGGCATGAATGGTCTAGAAGTTGTTACCGCATTTTTTTTCTTGAATGAGGCATTGGTTTGTTTGTCCATTTGACATACATCACACATCTTTTTCTTTTCATACTTCATTTTGGGTAGGCCATTCACTAGCTCCTTGTTGCAAAGATTAGAGATGTGTTCCCCGCTAGCATGACCTAACTTTTTATGCTACATCTAAGCATCCTCATTCATAGACATCAAACACTCAACATTTTAGTTAGAGAGATCATTTATATTAATAGTGTACATGTTTCCTACTCTCTTACCAATAAAGATAATAAAATTATCAATCACATTAGAAACTATATAAGATTTACCTTTAAAAGAAACTTTGAAACCTTTATTAAATAACTGACTTACACTTAACAAATTATTCTTGAAACCTCCTACCAAAAGTATATTGTCAATGGTAGTACTATTTTTACTGATTTTTCCAATTCCAATTATCTTACCTTTGATATTGTCTCCATATGTCACAGATCCACTATCTTTGTCTTTCAAATAAATAAAGTGAGTATCGTCACCCGTCATATGCCTAGAGCATCCACTATCTACGTACCATGTCCTTTTCTTGAAATCCTACAAAAAAAAAAAAGAAAATCATTTCATCTTAGGTACCCACATTAAATTGGGTCCTTGGGGGTTAGATAACTTTCTAGTTCTTAAAGCCTTTGGCAAACTAGAAAACCTAGCTAATTTAGCAAAAAAAAAAATCTTTTTAAATAACACTACCTTCCACAATAATCACAATAATGTATCGCTTTATGAAATGTATGTTTGGCCTAAAATTGTTCCTATATGCAAATCTAGATACATCATTTTTAAAATTTCTTATTCGTTGAAATCTTGGCCTATAATGAACATGAAAGTCATTTCTTGATGCATGAGTATGCGTAGGATGAGCAAGTGAATGTGTAGGCCTAATGTGCATAGATTGTGGCCTATATGCATTATATGAAGATTTTGCATTTGAAAAGAAACTATGCCTTTTGTTA
>JAOXYD010048382.1:0-13427 GCA_028565735.1 Pinacopodium congolense | reverse complement strand
CTTTATTTGTTGAGTCACATCACCAATTCTTCTCCCCAAAATAACTTCATTTATTGGGTCACATTAAATTCATTTTACTTATAGGGAGAAGAAAACCAGGGGTTTTACTGTGAATTTTTTTAAATAAAATGACGTCGTTTTGGTTGATAATTCATTAAACCAAAACGGCGTCATTTTGGTTGTGGTGATGTGACCCAATAAATGAAGTTGTTTTTTTTTTTTTTGTCTAGATCAGCCTTTCGTCAAGTTAAACTGATGGAAGGATTGGTTTAGGTATAATCGTAAAAGTGGAGTACTTAAATACGAAATATTAAAGGTGAAAGACTGAATTAGGAAATTTGTTAGAGGTGGAGGACTAAAAATAAATAAAACGACGTTGTTTTGGTTGATAATTCATTAAATCAAAACGATGTCGTTTTGGTTATTAGCCTTACGTTAATTTTAACTGACGAAAGGAATGATTTAGGAATAATCGTAAAAGTGGAGTATTTAAATAGGAAAAATTAAAGGTGAAGGATTGAATGAGGAAATTGGTTAAAGGTAGAGAACTTAAAATATGCTTGTCCCTTTTCAAATCTATCAAAATATGATGCTTAAGATGCATTCTTTATATGCTTTGATGATCATGTGTGCTTAATTAATTTTCTAGTTAAGGATTGGTGCTTTAATGACTTAAGAGAGCTTGAATACATGTTTAAAGGTCTGATTTTTTATTTATTAAAGGTTTGAATGTTCTGATTTTAACCTGGCCATTTAAGATTAGAGTTAAAGAAAATCTAAGACTTGAGAAATCAACTTTGGCCATTAGAAAAATCAATAAGCATTATAAATCAATCAATAAATGATCAAAATTTGATTATTTGTGAGAGTTAGAGTTTTGAGATTAATTTTCCAGAAGTCACCTTCTTGATTTTAAAGCCTATTAACTTAATTTAATATGTGACCAAACTTTAAATTGAGACTAATAGAGAAAAGGCATAAGTCTTAATCATAGTTTTGTTTTGAATTTGTGAAGGAACTTTAGTTCAACCCTTAAATTGTTAAAAGCTTAATTAAATCATTGGTCACCTAATCCTTAGCTACTTTCCACACTTTGGTAATTTTTAAAAGCATGTTTTAAGTCATTTTTCAAGAGTTTGAACCAAGTTAAGTTAATTTAGTATTTTTCACCTTTTTAATCAATCTTTTAGAATTTCCTAGACACTTTTAATCTAATTAACCTGATAATTATATAGTTGTCCCTATGGATTCGATACCCAGAGTCTTAAAACACTCTATTATATTATTTGTTTGATAGTTGTACTTGCCTTTATCATGTTGGTTTTTAAAGTAAAATTACTTAAAATCGTCTAAAATTTCTTAAGTCACTTAACTAATGCAACAAGTTTTTGATGTTGTTATCAGAGATTGATTTATAGTATTAGAAAAACTTAATGTCAATTGAATTTTTTTATATTGTTTTTATAGTTTTTTTATTTTTGTGCATTTATTTATTATTTTTACAATTGAGTGTAATTTTGTTGTTTTTGTTATCCTATTTGTGATCTTTGCTTATTTAGATAGTATTTTATTTTGTCTAGTTTTTTTCTTTCATTTTTCATGCATACTCAGGGTTAAAATCCCAAGCATTTAGACTTAGATCCAGGGTTAGAGCATAAATTATGTAGGAAAAAAAAAGAATCACGAGCAACCATGTCTAATCCGTTAGAAGTGGAGACATTTTGTGACATGGAATATGAATATGTAGAAATGGATCCATATGAACATGATATCGTAGGACCTTAGCAAGAACATAGAGAATCAACCATGATAGACCTAGCAATGAGAAACTGAGACAGACTTGTGGCTAACATTTTCAAGTCCAGAGTCAATGCAAATAATTTTGAAATTCCACATAGTGTCATTTCTATGATTAAGTCATCACAATTTAGTGGTTCAGCTTTAAAAGATCCTAATAAACACTTGCAAACATTCCTTGGTACTTATGATCTTTTTGAAAGTAATGAGGTCCCTCATGATGCAATTAAGCTTAAACTCTTCCCTTTTTTTCTTAGAGATAAAGCCAAAGTCTAGTTATCTATGCTTCATCATAGTTATGTTACTACATGAGATGACTTAATGAAACAATTCTTAACTAAAATTTTCCCACTTACCAAGATAGCAAAAATGAAAACTGAAATTAGCTCGTTTGTGCAGTATGAGAATGAAGTCTATATGAGATTTGTGAAAGATTTAGAGAGATGCTTGTTAAGGGTCATAACCATGGATTCAACACATAGCAACAAGTGAACATTTTCTACACTGGTCTTACACTTTCAACTCGTAGCACTATTGATGAGGTAATTTTATGAAACTTTGATTGAAGTCTATAATCTGATTGAGGAACCATGTACAAATAATTTTTAGTACAATTCTGAAAACCATTTAAGAGAATCACATGGTGTTCATGAAATTAATGATACAGTATCTCTTGCTGCTCAAATGGAAGTACTAAATAAGAAATTAGATAGTTTGGTGAGCGCAGTTGAGAGTAGTAATCACAGAGTTGAGTGTAAAAGTTGTGATAATACCTCCTATTCATTATTAGAGTGTCAAGAAGGTAATCCTTTTATCAAAGAACCAGTGCAAGCACAGTTTGTTAGAAATTTAATAGGTAGAGAGGAAACCCTTATTTAAACTCTTATAATCCTAGTTAGAGGAACCATCTAAACTTTTTATGGAGTAATAATTAAAACTACAAACAATCACCTTAACCACTTCAAGCCAACCCTTAAAGAGCACCTTCACCTGGCTTTCGAGGCAATCAACCTCCAAAAGAGTTGCTTAGTTTAAAGAGACAGTGCTAAAGTATATTCAATCCAATGAATCAAGGATGTAAAATCATGAGGAGTCAATTAAAAAATTAGAGACTCAGGTTGGACAAATTATGTAACTTTTACAGGAGAGGCTACCTGGTACTACTAAAACCAATCTTAGAGAACGTACTGAGGCTATTACCTTGAGAAGTGGAAGAGAAGTTGAGAATAAAAGAAGAAAGATAGAAGAGAAAGAAAAACAAGTACTGGTGGAGGAAGAAAAGAAAGAGAAAGAGAAAGAAAAAGGACATGACATAAGAAAGAGAGCCAATGATAAAAGAGAGAGAGTCGAAGAAGAAGAGAAGAAGAAAGAGAAGGAAGTTGAGGGTGAAAACTCTAAAAAACCACCTAAGTTGTTTGTTGATCCAAATATGCAACCTTATAAACCTAAGATTTCATACTATCAAAGGTTGAAGAATACAAACCCTAATAAGCAATTTGGAAATTTTTTGGAAATATTTAAGAAACTTCATATCAATATCCCATTTGCTGAGGCCATTACCCAAATACCTTTATATGCTAAAATTTTTTAGGAAATCCTATCAAAGAAGAGAAGATTGGAGGAGTATGAGATGATTAAGCTTAATGAAGAGTATTTTTCTATCCTTTTGAAGAAATTACCTCCAAAGCGTAAGGACCCTGATAGTTTTACCATTGCTTGTATAATTGATAATTTACAAATAAATAGGGCTTTGATGGATCTTGGAGCGAGTATTAATTTGATGCCCTTATCTATTTTTAAGAAGTTAGGATTAGAAAAGCTTAAACCTGCTACAGTCTCTTTGTAATTAGTTAATTACATCTGTTATATATTCAAGAGGAATCATTGAGGATTTTCTTGTAAAGGTTGATAAATTTATTTTTCCTATTAATTTCCTTGTCTTGGATATAGAAGAGGACATCATAGTGTCTATCATTTTGGGAAGGCTATTCATGGCTACTGTTAGGCACTAATTAACGTACATAAAGGAAAGTTTATTCTTAGACTTCAGGATGAGGACATTGAGTTCAATGTGTTTAGAACAATGAAGCATCTCTCTATCTTGGATTCATGTAACTTCATTGGAGTGAATTTCATTCAAGATGACCCATTTAAGTATCTTTGTTCATATTCTTTACAAAAGGTTTTAATCCATTCATGTTCTCCAGAAGTAGAGGAAGAGGAAGTTCAAAAAGTTGTGGAAGAATTAGAATTTAGAAATTAAACCTCTAGTTGGGTTCAATCTAAGATGTATGAGTCTTTAGATAGATCAATTAAGTCCCTTCTGAAGCCATCTATTGAAGAGCTACTAATTCTTAAACTTAAATCTCTTCCCTCACATTTGAAGCATGCCTTTTTGCGACCTCTATCGCAATTGCCTGTAATCATATTATCATCATTAACTGATACGATGAAGGAGAGATTATTGAAAGTTCTTCGAGAGCATCAAAATGCTATAGATTAGACCCTCGCTGATAGTAAGGGATTAAGTCCTTCTATTTACACTCACAAAATATTTATGGAATAAAGAAGTAAAAACCTTTAGTTTAACCTCAACGCTGACTTAATTCAAATATGAAGGAAGTGGTAAAGAATAAAGTAGTAAAGTTCCTAGATGCTGGTATCATCTTTTCTATTTCTGACTCTTTGTAATTCAATTCAGTATAGGTAGTAACAAAGAAAGGAGAAACTATTGTGATGAAAAACAAACAAGATTAATTGATTGCTACAAGGAAAGTAACTAAATGGTGAATGTGTATTAATTATCACAAGTTGAAAGACGCCACATGAAAGGATCACTTTCCTTTACCCTTCATTGATCAAGTGATTGAGCGATTGGATGGTCATAGCTTTCATTGTACCTTAGATGGGTATAGTGGGTATTTGTAAATTTCTGTTACCCCTAAAGATAAAAAAAAGACAACATTCACATGTCCTTATAGCACATTTGTCTTTAGACGCATGTCTTTTAACTTGTATAATATTTCTACTACTTTTAAGTGCTATATGGTAGTAATTTTTTCAGACATGATAAAAACTTGCATCACAGTCTTTATGGATGATTTTTTTGTACTTGACATATCATTCGATGCATTTTGGAAAATTTAAAAAATGTATTAAGAAAATGTGAGGAGACTAACTTGGTCTCAAACTGGGAAAAATTCTATTTCATGGTGCAAGAGTAAATTGTTTTGGGTCATAAAATATCTAGTAAGGAAATAGAGGTTGATTCGGAAAAAATTGAAGTTATTAATTAACTTCCACCACCTAATTCAGTTAGAGCAATTAAGAGCTTTTTAGGACATGCTAAATTTTATAGGTGCATTATCAAGTATTTTTCCAAGACATCTAAGCTCCTTATTGAGTTATTGACTAAGGACATTATCTTTAACTTTCATGATAGATGTATGCGTTCTTTGCAATTGCTAAAGGAGAAGCTCACTATTGCACTTATTTTGAAATTAATATGTGATACAAGTGACTTTGCAGATAATGTATCTTTTGGATAAAGATATGGCAAAATCTTCCATGCAGTTTATTATGCAAGCTATATCTTGAATGATGCTCAAAGGAATTACACTACTAGTGAGAAGGGGATGTTATTTGTGGTGTTCGCATTTGATAAATTTCAGTCCTATTTAGTGCTTTCAAAGGTCATAGCCTATACAGACCATTCAGCTTTGATGTATCTCATGAGCAAACTGGATGCTAAGTCACAATTAATTTGATGGGTTCTCATTTTATAGGAGTTCGACATTAAGGTTAGAGAAAATAAAGGAAAAGAAAATTTTGTAGTTAATCATTTATCTTGTTTAGATGAAGTAGTGATGGAGAAAGAAGAAGACCAAGACATTAAGGAAGTTTTTCCTGAAGAACATTTGCTAACCATGCTTATCTTACCTTGGTATGTGGATTTTGTGAATTATTTGACTATTAATATTCTATCTCATGATGTTTCATACCAAAAAAAGAAGAAATTCTTTTCCCAAATTTAGAGATATCTTTGGTATAATCCTTTTCTCTATAAAATCTATATAGATGAAATAATTTGGAGATGTGTGTTTGAAGAGGAAATGCCTTTTATTTTAAGCTATTATTATTCTTGTGAGACTTGAGGATACTTTATACATACTAGAATTGTGCATAAGGTATTAAAGTGCGGTTTATATTGGCCAACCTAGTTTAAGGATTAGTTTTATTTTGTTAAATCTTGTGACAATTTTCAAAAGGTCGAAAATATCTCAAGGAGACATGAAATACCATTCATTAAAAATTTAGGTATCGACTTCATGGAACCATTCACTTCGTCATACTTTAACCAATATATCTTAGTAGTTGTAGATTATGTAAGTAAATGGGTTGAAGCAGTTGCCCTTTCAACTGATGATGCAAAAGGTATAGTTCGTTTTTGAAGAAGAATATTTTTAAAAAATTTAGGACACCAAGAGTAATTATAATTGACGTTGGAACACACTTTTACAATAAACAATTTGATTCCTTTTTGACCAAATATGGTGTTACTTTTAAGGTTGATACACCTTATCATCCTTAAACTAGTGGTCAAATTGAAATTTCAAACTAAGAGATTAAGAAAATTTTAGAAAAGACCGTTAACTCTTTAAGAAATAATTGGTCACTGAAGTTGGATGATAATGTATAAGCTTTTCGAACTACTTTCAAGACACCCATAGGAATGTCTCCGTATAAGTTAGTGTATGAAAAGGCTTATCATTTACGTGTTAAGTTGGAACATCATGCATATTAGGCCATTAATTTTATGAGTTTTGACTCTAGGAAAGTGGGTGAAGAAATGAAGTTGCAATTAAATGAGTTATATGAATTTTGTTTTGATGCTAATGAAAACTTGAAATTGTATAAAGAGAGAGTCCAAAGATGGCATGATAAGCACATCATTCACAGAGAAATCAAAGTTGGTGATAAAGTCTTGGTATACAATTCGAGTTAAAGTTGTCTATAGGGAAATTAAGATCAAGATAGACAAGCTCTTATGATGTGACCAAAGTTTTTCCATTTGGAGTAATAGAAGTAATTAATGGTCACTGAACTTTCAAGGTGAACTGGCACAGAGCAAAGTTGTACATTCCTAACTTAGCTGAAGAGTCTGTTGAGACTCTTTTTCACTTTTCGATCCTCATTGAACTAGTCTTGCTCTTCGTTAGGTAGTTAATTGTATGTTTCTTTATTTTATTTTGTGTGGTAGGATTTAATTTTAATGTTTGAAGTTTAATTTTAATGTTTGAAGCCCTTTTAAGTGTGTTTTTTATTTGATTTTTGAGTTTTTTTATCACAATTCCAAGGAAAATTGATGTACAACCCAATTAATTTTGTTAGGACCTGAATTAGAAAGGATTTTATAAAGAATTTGGGGTTAAAATCAAGGAATTAAGGCTTATACAGAGTATCAATTGCAGTTTGGTAGACTACCATTAAGGGTCTACTAAACCACCATTGATACCCTCTTTTTGGAGCATCTGACTATTCTTCTATTAATAGTTGGTTATTTATCTATCAATGACGTAATTGAAGCCCGAAACAGATGCCCTATTCATCATTTTCATCATTCTCAGTTGACGCACAACAATCTTTCTGTCCCTTTTTCTAAAAAATCACCATAACTCACTCATTTCTTCACCAAATCATGTTGTTGGGTTTATATAACACCTAAGGGGTTAATTAGATTTTAAGATTATTTTTCTAAACATACAACAATATATGCGGAAGAAAATTTACCAAAATAATCAAGCAAATAAAATAAGTTTGTACAAATAAAGAGTAAGAGAAAAGAGAGTACACTGAATTTATTCTAGTTCGGAACTATCCATTTGCCCTATGATTAGTTCCTAACACCACTATTAAATTTTTGTTCTTATTGCAACTTTAATAAAAATATAACATTTCAATACAATCATTTTTTACAGGCTAAAGGAGAGCTTTTCATTCAATTCTTTTTCCTAAGCTCAAGAATACCCTCTTAATTCTCACGAAAATAATTTAATAAGGAATCATTTAGCTTAATTTTACTTGATGTATAAAAAAGGCTAGAAGAATGAATGCACAAAAATAATGCTCAAAGGCCTCTAAAAAATACATCATAAAACAAAGAAGTAATGCGTGAACAACTTCAAAACACTGAAATAACTTTTGTAAAAATACTACCAGAAAACTCTTATATCACGTAGTAAAAGACGCGTGTACAAACTTCAACGTTTTCTTGTATTAAACATCCAATTTATACTTATCATTTTCTAAACTATCTGTTATATAATTGTCTTTATATCCGTTGTCTAATGGGTAAAATAACAATTAATTCTGTTACCATTATGTAATTTGTGTAACTGGATTCTTCTCGGTATTTCCTTATACATTCGGTCGATCAATAGAAATTGTTCAGTCAACCGATAGACCTTTGTCTTGTGTTCAGTCAACCTATATCAAAACCAACTTAAACCATCTGAATGAGATTAAACAAAAGCATTTTAATCCCAAAACACATAAGTGACCTTTTAACTTATTTCATATAATACTAATTTAATTGACTTATGAATTCATAATTAATTAAGACAAAATATTAAGAGAAGACAAACAATTTAAATATACAAACCTCTTGATTATGCACATATATACATATTTTAAAATGTGTATACATGAATGATTAACTATAAGTATCTGAAAACACCAAAATAAAATTAAGAAAAAGTTTACATTAAACAAAAAAATAAGCAAATGATGTTTTGTCATTACCAAAATAAATGGAACCTCCCTTACTTCAACAATCTCCCCTCTTTTGGCGATGACAAAACTAATTGATATTATCAATATAAACATTATTTAATTTAAACAACAAAGTCCCACTAAATATTTCAAACTTACGGAGTAATAATTTAAACAATTCATCATCATAATTTCCAATTTAAACACAAATAATCAAGATTCAAAATTATATAATAGGTAAAAGCATTGCTACTCATGCAAAACATACTCCCCCTCAATATATGCATAATATCACAATTATCAATCATCGCCTAATATCACACATTCATTTCCCTTTTTTTGGAATCACCAAAAGGGGCATAATCATAATGTCAAATATAATACATATCCAACCAATTTAAAATAAGCAGTATACCAAAGTAAATGAGGACAACTATAAAAGTAAAAGGTATAACAAAAACTTTCATACGAAGGAGTCAATATCATAAATAAAAGGGTCATACATCAAAAGTAGCAATAGTACATCAAAAACAAATATTCGATAAGGATTTGAAGGAGGCACAGGAGGAAGTTGGGAGAGAATTTGGCGAAGTTGGGAGTTTTATTCATCCATCTATCTCATCAAGTGATCAACCTTGCGATGAAAGGAATTGATCTCAACCTCAACATCATAAGGAGTATCATGAAGTGCAGAAGGAGTTGGTCCAGCAGAAGTGCTTTCATCACCAAGGTTCTCAAAAGTAAGACGAGTTAGAGTAGGAGCATCCACATCATCAATAGTAGAAGGAACAGGAGTGGCAGAATGTTGTCTCTAATAAGGTCGAGTCATATGACTTCCAACAACTTGAAAACCCACGCGCTTAAGGGAATTTTGATCAAATAAGGATAGGAACGCAAATTCATCTTTCATAGGAGGAATGTGAAAATGGTGGAAGATGAGACCAAGAATCAAAGGATAGGGAAGGTGATGGCCACTTTTCTTGCCTCAAATAAAGTGAATCTTGTTATGCAGGATTAAATCACCCAAATGAATTTTCTCACCAATCATTCGAGTAGACAAAAACCACAAATCATCATAACCTAGGTCATTTTAATAACCACTAGAAGAAAGAAATTTGTATTTAATAAATAAGTGATGGAATTTAGGTATAACGCTGATATCTCTCACATGCTTTAGTTTTTCTGTAATTTCTTCCTCATTTTCTAACTCAAAAAATGGTTTTTACCCTTTTTGCTAAGTGGCATCAAATTTTGACATATAGTCATAGTGGGAGAACAAAAGAGGAAAAGGAATGCTAAGGATGTTTTTTATAATGTCTTTAGATAGACAAATAGGGATATTCTCTACTTTAGATAAGATGATATATTCATCATTCTCCTTTACCTCTCTAAGGTTATAGTAAAAGAGTTTTATAGCTGTGGGACAAGTTTCGGCTGAAAGAGTGAGTAAGGGCTCTGATCCTTGATAAAGGAAAAATTGGATAAGGTCATTTTCTTTGAAGAAGTCTAATTGAGCAATGAAATGGTTATCTGAGAGTTTTCTAGAGGCATAATCTTGGTATTGATCAGAGTCAACGTCTAGGTAATCACTCTTTTTGCTAGATTGGGATCTTCTACCTTTAGAGGTACTACCAACTCGAGTGCTAATCATAGTGGCAAGCTAAGAATAGAGGAATATGAAGGAGAGGTCTAAAAACAATAAACACCTAAAAGGGCTCAAGGAATAAATAGAGCGCGTGAGTAACACCAATTTCTAGATTCAACAACACAACCTGTAGAAATGAAGGATCATAGATGACTAAAGGTTTGAAAGATTCAAAGTCTAAGCAAATACTTATATGCATGCATGACATGCATATGTAGGACTTAAAAGGAATTATAAGATTTGAAAAACTCTAATAAGCAACTTATTATTTAAAGGTTTCAAAGACAACTTCCTTAAAGGGAAAAAATTAGAGATAAGTAGGTCCTTTCAAAATAGATTCAATGAAAACATGTGAATTCATGCAATTCTAATGAATAGAAAACTAATAATAATTAAGAAGAAGCCATTTTAATTGATTAAAAACTTATATTAAACTTTTAATTGAAAAACAACTACTTAATTTTATAAAAAACAATTAATTTGACTATAAGATTGCATAAACCCTAGACATTGCCTAAAATTGGGAATTAAGTGAAATCGATTGCACAAATATCTATATATATTTTTTATTTTTTATTTTTGTTTAATACATTAATTTTACTGAAAAATTCATTAATTTCAAATAAATTTTAAAATCAATTCTAAAAATGGGGAAAATCAAGATGAATTTAAACAAAAATGATTTAACGAAACAATAACCTTGAATAAACATGTAATTAAGTTTTAAAAGATTAAAATTACAAAATTTAAACAAAAAATTGAAATAAAACATAATCACAAAAATTGAAATTGAGGAAATTTAAAATTCAGTGTGTGTAAATGCAATTGAATATCCTATACCCATAATTATAGTTCTAATTGTAAGAAAACATAAGAAAAATAGACTAATTTCTCAATTCCATGCAAAATTCCCAAATCCAAAACTTTAGACAGCTAGAAATCCAAAATTGAAGCAAATAAGACTAATGGAGGCTAAAGGATAAAGGGCTTTGAATTAGAGAGTTACCAGGAGTCTAAAGATGACTTTGCCATCTCCTAAGGTTCACCGAAGATGGAGGAACACCAATAAGAACCATCAAAGAAGAGACAAAGATGAGGTAGGGGCTTTTCAAGGGGGAATGGTGCAAAGACAAGCCTTCAAATGGCTTTAGAAGCCCAAAAATCAAGATTTTGTGGCTTAAAGTATGAAGGAAGACATCAGAGGAGCTTGGAGGCGTGGCGTGTATAGCAAAAGAGGAGAGATAAGACAGAGAAGAGAAATAAAACAAAGGAGGAGGGAGCATATTTAAATCGCGATGTTTTAGGCATCAGTCAATCAAATCATTTAGATCGGTTGACCAATAGTCAGGTGATGTAAAGAAGCATTCAATCGACCGAATTAAAGTAAACGTAAAAATAATTTCCAGCCAAAATAATAACACATTTAATCCAAGCAATTCTAACAGGGATTTCACGTATTCATAAATATTGTATAAAAATTGGTACCTTTTAAATTGTTGTTCGTCATATTTTTGTTGAACTTTCACTTGGTTTAACAATGACTATTTATTTCTTTTCGTTCTTAAAGGTACCTACAACACAAAATTTTAACGTATTTTTTGTACTCATATCATCTTGGGTCCATACGTGTTAGATTATTTTTTACAACCATTTGATAACACATTTATATTTGTTAATCGGTCATAACAGAAGTATTTTACACATCCATATCTTTCACAATATGAGCAAAATAAAGCAGTTAACGTTTTATATGCATTTCTATGTCTATAACCTTAGAACCTTTGTTAAAATCGATGTCTTGGTTGGTCAAAAATTCTTTGGCAAAGCACATAACTTCTAGTTTTTTTAGAATACATGTATGCATAATGCTTTTTTTTAGATGTATTTTGAACACTTTTAGGACTATCATCTTCCAAATTCTTTCCCTTTACGAAAATCATGTTACTAAATGATGTTCCATTGTATCCTAGACCATATTTATTATTTCCCATCTTCTGAATGCTTAGCATGGTTTCTAATTTTAATTGTCCTTTTGTAAATTTTAACAACGATTCTTTCAGTGATTCCACTTCTTTCTTTAAGGTAATATTTCTGTTTAGCAATTCACTATTATCTTTGTTTATTGATTCTAGATCTTTTCTGAGGCTTTCATTCTCTATTTTTTTATTCATTAATCATTTTCATTGATTCCTCATTTTTGTCATATAGTTTCATTTTTTTCTTAGTCAACTCTTTTATAAATTCCAAAAGTTCTTCATATGTGTATTATATTTCACATTCGTCATTAGGGTGAGGGAAACGTACCTCATTATGAGCTATGAAGCATATTTGCTATCTCTTCTTTTCCTGATTCACTTAACTCAGGCCATCCCACTTTTAGTGCTTTCTTCTTGTAATTCTTCCTTTCCTTCATTTCCTTCTTTTCTTCTTTTTCGTCTTCTTAAAGATGCTAGTAATGTAACCTCAAATGTCCTTTTTCACCATATTAAAAAAATTTATGTTAGATAATTTATTTTTAGAGTATTTACCTTCTTTCCTATAAATTGGAGCTTTCCTTCGTATGAGGTTCCTCAAGCCTCTCGTGATAAGTGCGACAGATTCTTCTTCACCACTTTCATAAGATGATTCTTCATTTTTGCTATCTTCCTTTTTCATTGCCTTAAACACAATATTCTTCTTTTTAGGTGTAGCTTCTTCTTCTTGTGTGTCTTTTAATACCATCTCATGTGTAAGTAGAGATCCAATAAGCTCGTCGAGAGATAAGATGTTGAGGTCTTTTACTTCTTGAATTGCCATTACCTTGGGTTGCCAAGACTTCGGTAGAGATTTTAGAATTTCCTAACAAGCTTAACATTTGGATAGGTCTTATTTAGACCTTTTAAGCCACTAACAATATTGTTAAATCAAGCATACATCATCAAGATATTTTCATTATGCGACATTTTGAACAATTGAAACTGATGAGTGAGTAAGTAAGCTAATTTTTTTTCACCTGATTAGTACCTTCATGAGTAATTTTCAATGTTATAAAAATCGAACCTGACATCGAACTGGTAAAGGAAGAGGTTAAAGGTTTAAAGGTTCAACCGGTATAAAACCGTTATAAAATTGGTATTGAACTGGTATAAAATAATAATATGTATAAATTATTAATCTATTTTTTGTTAATCTTTTACTAAATTATAATATCAAAAATATATTATATTAAAAATTT